>PHWZ01000660.1:0-15699 GCA_004379285.1 Botryotinia calthae
CCCCCCCGCGTTTCCGTTTCCGGCCTACTAGAAGACTCCGCATCCGCCTCCGCCTCCCCATCCACTTCCACCCCAGCAGCTCTCAACCAAATCCAACCCCAAACCCAAACCAACTCTCCCACCCAAACCAAATCCGACGTCCAAACTACCCCTGCCCACCCAAACACAATCCCCAACGGCTTCACCCCCACCAACGGTTTCACCCCCGCCAACAAACCCCCCAAAAAGCAACAGCAACAGCAAGAACAGCGAAGAGTCAGCACCGCCACCGAAGACGAAGATCCCAATGCGCAATTACGGATGGAGAGTCAAGCCAACAGCGACGATCACGACGAGGAAGAAGATGAAGATGTTGAGATGAGTTAGTTAGTACATGAAATGCCATGAAATGGGTTGTGCATCTTTTTGGATTTTGAAATCTTCACGTGTATCTATCTGTTTCCTATTTATTTGTTTCTTGCGCCGGAGATGTAGTTCAGGAACCAGTCAAGATAGGAGTGGAAAGATGAAGTGGTATTGTAGACATGACGGGGGTATAGTTGATTGAATGCGCGGGTATGGGAGTATGTATTATAGATATCACATTGCATTACATTACAAAGGTAGCGACAATAACATGAGAACCAGATAAATGATTTAAATAGAAAGTTATTTGCAAAGCCGTAAAATTGCTTTCTGTGGAGATGCTATGCTGTGCTATGCTATGCTATCCGTTCATTGCATTCCATCACATACATACATCAGCACCACCATCTCACCCAAAACGCCCAGCAATATGCAACCGATATGAAGTACTTTTTCTCTCTTTCCTTTCGATGTATCATGATTTGATAGCATCTTATTCATATCCTCTCATCGCAGCTGAACTGGACCTAAAGCCCTTTAACTAGGTAGGTACGGATTTATTATAACCCCTCCCTTATAGCATATAGCACCAACATGCAATTTTATTTCCCTCCTCTCATCTCTTCACTTTCTCTCACTTTATTCTTCCATTGGATCATCGCCTTGCGCAGCTGCTGGAACCCTTCCTTCATTCAATTCCTTCTCCAGTTTAATAATCTCCTGCAAACTCTTTGCATTCTTGATTAATTCCTCGACCTTCTTTCGTTCGGAATCGGTAAGCTTGACACGGTAAGACTTGGAATTAGAGGATGTGGATGCGCCATTGGTGACGCTGGATGTATCGAATGTGTGAGATTTAATGCCCATGATCTGTGAAGATGGATGTGTTAGTAGAGCGCTATGAGGAGAAGAGAGGACACATAAAAATGTAATCTTACCTTTGATGCAAGAGCAGATGGTTCTGCAAATGTACCGAATAACTCTCGAGCTCTTTCTCTCTCTACAGCTTTAACTTTCTTGTAATCCAGAAATCGCACATTAGGACATCGGAAGAGAATCCATTCTCTGTAATGCTATTATCCCAAACATCAATTAGCTCTCTTCGCCCCCCTCTTTCCTTTCCAAACAACATCAAATCCACCCCCTCATTCTCCACAGCACAAATCAAAACAGAAGATAACGCACCTCCTTCCTAGTCACCGGATTCTCCATCAAAACCAAACTCGTCAATCTCGCACACCCAGCCAATCCATCCAAGTCCGCCAACTCAGCTACATTATTACTCGTCAAAACCAACGTGGTCAAGTTTGGTAATGAATTCGCCAGCGTAGGTGAGATACTCGAGACGCGATTGCGAGCTAGGAGAAGCGTTCTTAGACGTGGGCTGAGTGGGAAGTTGCTGAGGAGTTGGATGTCATTGTCTGTGAAATCGATTGCATCGTGTGGCTAGTTCTTGTTAGTATGCCATCTTCTGGGTATGTGAAGCTTGTAGATTAAAGCCAAGGACAGAAGCAAAGAAACAAGACCCCGTCTTGCTCCCACCATCCTTCCACTCCCACTCCCCCTTCCTCTTGGTTTCCCTACCCCTCTCCTCTCCCAACCCCAAACCAACAGGCAAGGCAACAAACAACCAAACCAAACCAACAATCAATCGATCAACAAGAAGAAGGAAAAAAAGCACCAAACTCACCCCCGCAACCCCCAAATTTTCCACCGCCGGAATCTTATGACCTGCAACCCACCAACCAAACCAGTATCAACTCAGCTCTTTTCAAAAGTGTAGTATAGGGAACCCCTCCCCCATCCGTTCTTAACAGAAAATCAAAGATTTACAACGCACCTCGAAGATCTAATTCGCGTTCCTTGAGCGGATTGAGATAGGAAAGGGAGGATTGGATCAAGTCGGCCGTGAGACGCATGATTGATTGATATTTTCGAGGTTAGTTGCACAAGTCGTTTTGTTGGCGGAATGGCAAGAGACGTGAGAATATATGTGGAGGTCGTAGGGTCGTGAGGTGCGTGAATGGGTCGCAAGGCTGATATCGTGATGCTCGCAATCTAGAAATTATTTTGGCAAGCTAAGCTTTGATTTCGCGCTAAACCGGTTTTAATTGTCAGCCTTTTGGAGTTATCCCATTAGGTACGCCGATAGGTGTGTGAACTGACGGGACACTTCTAAACTTTGGAAATTTTTGACTAATTCAATCTTCAATTGGTTGATATCAAAATCTCTCTTTTCATTGTTTAGTCTCTAATAAAACATTGTAACAATTCTTTGGATATACGAATCGATATCTCCAGAGGTATTTACAAGCCCATTTTTGCAGTGTCCCGTCAGTTCATGCACCTACTGGTGGTACACACAAGTAATCATTTCCATCTGAAATACATAAGATGAATGTTGATTTAGGTAAATTATAACATAATGACTTATTAATAGTCATCGTCTAATAGATGCGAGAGCCTATTGCTCAATCTATGTATATCTATCATACATCTCAAAATACAATAACCCGATTACCATCCTCATCCATAGTTGTGTTCACGATCGTTTCCATTCCAATAACTCCTGTCCTTCATGTATTTTCATAAATCGTCCTGACTCACTGGAAGACAAAGATTACTCCTCCTCTATCAACACTAACCACCATTCCATAGGGACTCTCTAACAACGCCACATCCAAAATTGAATCCAAATGCGCCCTCAATAATTGATGCCCTTGTAATGAAATAATCGTACTCCTTGGCGCCTTTCCATTTCCTCTACTGCTTGCTTCAGGTCTGCCTCCATCATTGCCTTTATCTCTTGTCCCAGCATTGGGAGCCGTTGGAGTTTGTCTGGGTACTCGCTCGTGGTTCAATGTAAGTATTGGTGTGGGATGTGAGGAAGTATATGATGGTTTGAGCTCATCAGTCTCAAGACCGCTCAAAACCATTGAACTTTCTACGCGTGATAAATCCCAGAATCGAATCTTACGGTCTGAACCACCAGTAATAACAAACCCATATTTGCCATCACGATTGTCATCATTAGCATCAGTACCAGCAATCATAGCACGAATTCCATAATTTGGGACACTGGCTGTTGATTCGAGGGCCCCTGCAAACCGACCGAGCATACCTTCTGGACGGTCTTCATCAACGGGCCAAGGTTCATAATTCTTTGGCGCTTCTCGACTTGATCCAGATCGGTACACTTCTCGACATTGTGTCTTTTCAACATCCCAGACGGTAATTTCTCCTTGTCCACTACCACCAGCAACACACACCCATCTACCTCGACCTCTAGTAGGATGGATTCGAATTCTGTAAATAGATGTGGATCCTGGTACACCCCAAGCCTTCAAACGGACCTTGAAACGCAAATCCCATAGGTCCAAGATACCATGTGAAGTTCCTAGTAATAACCAATTACGTTTCTTATCGACACAGAAACATGTTGGAGTGCCATGGTGAACAGGGTTGTCTAGAACATAGAGAATTGTCATGGCTCTTAGATCAATAGCCAATACTCTTGAACGATTCGTAGCGATAAGTAAAATCGAATTCGTCTCCAACTTAAAGTGCTCTGCCCATATAGCGAATTCGTCTTTCGGTAATTTATATTCACGCAAGAGACGAAGTTTACTATATCTTCCTACACCACCGCTTTGGACGAAATCAACCTTGACTACGTTGATACTTCCATCACTTCCACAGCTCACAAACGAATGTGTATGTTCCACAAAGCATAAAGCAGTAACCTTTGCATCACCTGCATGCTTGTGCGTTTGTCTGGATCGATGAGCGATATTTCGTTCAAGTCTACCA
Organism: Botryotinia calthae; assembly: GCA_004379285.1. Classification (NCBI taxonomy): domain Eukaryota; kingdom Fungi; phylum Ascomycota; class Leotiomycetes; order Helotiales; family Sclerotiniaceae; genus Botryotinia; species Botryotinia calthae. The sequence continues at coordinate 4,156 of PHWZ01000660.1, forward strand.
GTATCCCAAACTTTTACGCAACCATCATCCCCACCTGTGAGGAAAAATACATGATCCGGAGCAACAGCAATATGATGTATTGGTCCGACATGCTCAGCAAAAGTAGCCACAAGACTACCCTCGGGTCTCCATGGTTTATCGCCGGCTTGATTACTATTCCTATTAATAGCTCGGCGTCGACTCGAAGGAGCAATCATAGGTCCGAATTCGGCAATGTCATTGGGGTAATTATCCACATACATTGCGTCCAGCATTTTGAGTATGTTTGGATCATTACCTGAATAGGTATGAGCCGCTCTGAATCGTATTTCATTGTTCGGAGAGGCATTTCGATCTTTTGCCAAATTAATCGACAAAGATTGAGGAGGAGGTTGTGAGAAGGGCCCTTCAACCTTGCCGAAAGCATTTGTTGAGGTAGTACTTGTCTCTGGAACACTTTTCCCTGACTCCTTACGATTCATCAGAGTCATGGCAGAAGATTTATGACGAATACCACGAATAGTGTCCCCTGATTCAATAGAAGTAGCGCCTAGTAGTGACGCTGTTCCATCGTCACTCACCTGACCTGTTGTATCTGAACTTTCAGGACGGACTAGAGATCCTTTTCGTGGTGTCGTAGATGACCTTGGAGTCGAGGTATCCGTAGGGGATAAGAATGCCGGTGATAAAGTTGGAGAGTGTGGCTCTAATCCATTAGTAGTAATTGGCAAGCCAGCTTTCGATTTATGCCTATTCATCGCAGAGAGTTTTCTTCTAGCAATTGAATCATCGATAGTCATGGAAGCATCAAGTAAAGCATCGGCGATAGAGTGTTGCTCCCCATTGATCTCTGAGCCATTGTTTATTTTGCGAGGTGGTTCTTCTGTAATCTGTTCATCAAACATCACTGTTTGTGGTGTAATGTTGAAACTTCGGAGATTGATGACATTGTTGAGATAGGTTGGATGTGTTGGACCTTCTCTGACTTTAGAAGGTGCAAGACGCCATATATACTCCCTCAGAGCGATCAACTTTGCTTCATCTTCGTGACTCATTCCTATGTTTCGAAGTTTTGCCAGCCATTGTTCATCTTCTTCATTCTTTGGTATTCTTGATAAAGTATGATGACCAGACTCTTTAGATGTGACGGCGGGTACAAAACTGCTTGAATCAAAAGAGAAAGTTCGTAACTGATTCACAGGTTTCCAAAATATTCCTCTATCCACTTTGTTGGCCCAATTGATAGACATATCAAGGACTGCCCTCGATAGTGGCTTCTTCAAAGCATCAAGTAATGTGATCTCCGAGTAATCATTGACCCCTGTCTTGAGATATGGACGGACGAGTGGTAAAATGATGCATAAAATATCAGCACTGGACAAAAAAATGGTTGCCGATGAAATAAAATTCACTGCTGCCTCTCTTATCCAAATGTTCGGATGCATTGTGAAGAGACTGACCACATCTACCATTTCCCAAATCTTGGATCGTTGGAACAAACCCAGCTGTGCCATATCAGCAAATGAGTGAAGGACACTCCTTACTACAAAATCTTCAGAATCTGTCAGGGCTTGAACCATTAACGGCAGTATGAATTCTTCAAGGCTGATACCGCCTAAGAAAGTTGCGACCCCAACAATGGTCTCGAAGAAAGCACACTTCAACATCCAATTTCGGTCGTTTAAGTAAGTATTTAAGTGACTCAAAATAATGTCATTCGAGTCTGCTGTTCCGAAAAACATACATAACTCCGGCACAGATCCTAGAAAAGCTCTCTTGACAGCGGTATCGCTATCCGTAATCAAAGCCTTTGTATGTCCTTCAAAGACTTCAATAAGCTCATCTCGAGCTGTGTCAAACAGCCCTTGAAATGGAGAATCCTTGCTATTAGCATCGTCGGCATCTGGATCTGTAGGGGGCAGTGAACCATCTGACCTCAAAGTTGCAACCATATCCAGAAACTTAGAGGCAGAAGTAGCAAGGCTTCCTATACAGGCTGCATAGGTCGCCCTTACTAAAGGTCCTGGTTCTGTAGGTGAACCTGGAAGGAATATTTGCATTCGTGGCAAGATGTATTCTGGAAATACGTGTGCATTTATGGGTGAGACCACTGTAACAAGAGCCAAAAGTTGAGTTATCGTTCGAATGGCTGTTACTTTCACAAGCTCTGATTTATCCGTAAGTAAAGTCATAATGTATGGTAGAACCCGGTCGAGTTTTGCTTCATCAGTCAATCTTTCGGCAAAAGCTAGTAATATATCGCAAGCTCGAATCTTTGCGGTGGCTCTCGCAGTATTTCGCATTGATGATACAACTAATGTTAGAAAAATCAAAGTCCCATCATCTATAGGCCGTCTACCAAGAGCAGAAGCAAAATGCTCATTGTTCGGTATATTGAGATGTACAGGAATTGGTTGTAAGCCTGTTCCCGTGGATATACTCTTGGAAGCTGGTGTTGGTTTTTCATTCTCATAGCCTAAGAAGTAAGAAATCTTATCAAAGTCGTAGTAGATACGATCAATACGTTCATCGGCCTCACCAAGATTTGTCGATGACCCAGATATTGGCGCTCTTCCTGATGACGGATCGGTAATCAAACCCATGTATTGATGTAAAAAACTGTAAAAGTAATCTGGAAAAACCTTCTTCCTCCAAAATTGCAAATATTCTTCTGCTGAGTATCTAGATTCAGGACTCAATTGTATCATATGCGAGACCATTTCTCGCACATCTTTATCTGTTATTCGATTAAGCAACGAGGTAACTGGATCGTACTCTCCTCTGCGATACTGATATAACTGACTCAATGTGAAAATAGGAGCTTCTGTAAAAAGTTCTGCTATCACACAACCGACACTAAAGACATCCATAGCCCAAGTTATCGGCGCTTTGGGATCTGGCGTTTCTCCTGTCGCCAAAAACCTTTCCGGAGCTAGATAGCATGTTCTTCGTCCGGCAGTATCGAAATAATAGGAGAAATCTGCAGGATTATCTTCCGGTAAATTTGTTGGCTTGAAGGAAGAAGAGAAATCAGATAGATACAACCAATTCCATGAGGTCACTAATGTATTCTCCGTCTTTATATCTCCATGGAACACATCTCTCGCATGACAGTCACGAACGGCGCATAAAAGCTGAAATGCAAGCCATTTCTTCTCGATATCTTCTAGAAAAGGTCTTGTACTCATGCGATCGTATAAGGAGCTATATAAATATTGTCGGACAAGATAACCATTCGTCTCGGTCTCGGCGATGCGTTGATAGGGGAGCGCATTTGGGACATCAGCCAAGGCTTTTCGTTCTCCTGTACAAATAAATTAGATCTCATCGTAAGAAATCCACGTACGCAACTTACGGACTATCTTCTTCCTATACTTCTTGAGATCCATGGCATAAGGCTTGACGACAACCTTGACAAGTACAACTCCATCTTGGCTACGAGCGCGAATACTTTTCATAAATCGGGCAGTTCCCATAGACTTTTCGTAAACCAAATCCGAGAGTTCTGGCACATCAATACCTGCAGAGCCCGCCGAGAGCGTCGTGAGGGAGAAACCTTGACCCATGGTTGTGATGAGCAGACGTTCATCCGCCTGAAGTCATGGATATTGCTCTTCCTGTTTATTGAAACAATAAAGTAAAGCTCCCAGAAGCTGTAGTAGGACAACAATATTAGATACGGCAGTGAATCATATCCACAGGGTAATTGTAGAATCGTTGTAGTTGGCGCAAAGCATTCATTTTCATTATGATGGATGGTTTACGAATGAAGGTCATTACTAAGCGACAGGGCGGTCATTATCTGATATGTGCCTAGCCTAAGTGGATACCTCCCTAGTATTTGGTATTTCGTATTTCGTACAATTCAACATTTTGTGAGAATGATCAAACCATCGTGATGAGTTCATCGATATCAAGTATATCTATCGCTCGATATCCCAAGAGAATATCCGTTCATTTTTTAAAGAATTATCACAACAAACCAAAGAACGACTTTCACCACAGTCTGAAGTCTTCTTTGCACATTACTGTTTCACTCTATTGCATAGGGTAAAAATCATGAGATGAAGTGATAAAAGGCCATCGATTATAGTATCATGTCTCGTCGCCAACAATGGCATTTAAAAGTACAGTGAGTTTCCCGACTCATTCCAAACTCCAACGATAGGGTCTTCAGACAACCTATCATCCCATGAATATACCTGCTTGTAACACATCCATTTGGTATGCGTTCCATTTAAGCCTTTCCCTTCCTCTTCAACTCAGCCTCCTCTTCCTCTCTCAACTGTTGATCGATTGTGGCGCCTCTGCTTGGCTCGTTGCCGTGCATCCTGGCCTAGTAGCACGAACGTTAGTATAATCTTCAGAAGAATGGGCATCGATCGCTGCAAACCAAATTCAACAAAGAATGGAGGATCGAGTAAGGAAGGTATTGTTGTGCAACGATATGTATGGATGAAGAGGCAATAACTTACTGGGAGGGTAGCATCTTGCTTTGCGGCTTTGTCCTCCTTGCTCATCTCCTCAGGTTCATGCTCACGTTGCTCCTCACGAGCCAACTTGTTTGCGATAGATCTCTCATCCTCTGTTTAATTGTCAGCGCATGATACTTCAAACTTCAAGCGTCCGACGAATCTTACTGGAGTCGAGTGCTTGATGGCTGTTCTCCTTTCCCTCGTGGAATCTCTCGTGGTTCTCGTGGAGTTGTTGATCGACGTTGGAGCTCATTTTGGTTGATTTATTTGATTTTGAAGGGAATCGAGAGGAGATATAAGTAGATAGTGTAGAGGATTATATGATTGATTGATGTGGAAGTTGTAGAATATGAAGAATATGAAGAATGAAAAGTCGATGAGGGGTGTCAAGTCGACTATAAAACAGGTAGGTCGGTGTTGGATTGTTCGAGCGATACGTCATAATGAAAGCTTTTCCCAAACACCAACTAGATTGCCTTGCCTTGCTATCAAAACACCACCGTCCCAATGATACACACATCATACCATAAAACAGACGTCACTTAACATCCATATCTCCCTAGTCTGTAAGGTACCCGCTATTTTCCAGAGAAAGAACCAGGAAAGAGATCGTAGCAACTCTAAGGAATCGCAAAACTCTGGAAAAGTATTGGAACTCCTCTCCACTTACTTCATTGAGATATATGATTGATTGGCTTTTCATCTACCCCTCTGCTGACGATCAATCGTAGGGCAGGAAGCTTCGAGAACGCATTGTGTACTCTGCATAGTCTTTTGGAGATTCACCGAGAAAGTTTCTTTGCAAAATGTATCATAATGACGAAGGATAGGAGGGGTTCGTTGATATCATTCCTGTCTTTTCTGGCAACGTTGAACAAACCCCAAATAAGTCTCGTCGCCAGCCACATCAACTACACCTAGGTTACCAACCACGCCGTGTTTTGTCGTCTACCAACTTGCAAAGGGTTAAAGATGTGACGTCGAAGGAAGTTGGATATTCTAGGAAGGGAGAAGAGAATAACTTCGTCAATAGACCAGCTGCAGCCTGCATCAAAACCAATCCCAACTTCCACAGGAGCCCGGCCGAGCCAGCTCAAGTTTAAGCTTACGAATTTATTTTCCGGGCGATCAAACCAACAAGAATCGAAACTATCGGATCTCATTTCCGAGAACCTAAAGCAAAGCAACACAGCCATCGAGGATTATGAGACCGACAGATTTTACAACAATTATTTGGAAAATATCGGCGAAGATACAAGCAAGGGCGACAACTACTTACTACTTTTGGAGCGATGTAGATCACTGCATTGACTAATGATGTATGCACTCAATGAGAGTTTTGGATCAGAGACGATGTTTTGCATGAGTGCCACATCACAATGTCAAAAGTCTCTGACATGACATGACATGACATGGCATACCAACTATAAATTTGATGAACGACAACTCAATAGATCGATCGTTCATTCCTAGAACTGTTTCCACAGACAGGATGGTAAGAAACATTCGATGGGGGTTGTCTTGTTTTACATGACCGTTGATCTCAATCTGCACACCAGTCCATCGTTTCCATCGTTTCCATGCGGAGTTCAAGCAGCGAAATGAATCGCCCAAAAGAAAGGTGTCTGTGGCACTCAATAGCATATATATAATTACCTCCAAGTACTCTTGTACCATGAGCGAGAGAGAAACGACGACATTGCAATGCTTCAACATTTGATGATACAGGTAAATGATTGGACCATACGAAAGCATTAGCTTTCTCAGTAACTACTAGGTAATGAATAATCAGACCTCGTACCCTCCAGCGTAACCGCCATTTTATGGAAAGTTGCATCTTTCTCATTTCCCAGCCTCTTCACCCTGACCAAATGGAGTCTTACTAGCCATACATTTCGACTGTGAGAAGTCTGCATGGAATAGCGGCATCTAGATAGACTTAACAGAACAAGCATCTCTTCCACTATTGAAACGAACTAGGACTAGATGGACATGGCAAGAACGTTTGGATAATTTCCATTCTGGATGTCTGTTCGCCATGCGTTGCCAGTCAGCCAGCGTTAGAGATGTACAGATTGAATAGCTAGCTAGTGACGATATACTTGGTAGTGTGACATAGAACGTGGCGATCAAATGGAGAGAGTTGGAGAAACAATGGTCAATGGTCAATGGTCAATCATCCATCACCAATCTACCTATCCTATCGTATAGCTCGAGACGACACTTGGGTGGCTGAGGGTCGCTCGGTCGCTCGGGTGGAGGGTGAGTAGTGAGAACGGGTATTGTGTTGGCGATGAAATGTAGCGGGGAACCACGGGACGAAAGGGAAACAAGCGCATGAAACCTTTCCTTCTACGCGTGCGTGGTGGATTATGCGATGAACTTCACCGATATATGCTTTCTTTTTCTTCCCGACTATGACTAACCTTGATCAACCAGTAAATATCAACACCATAGGATTTTGCCATGCATCTCTCCTGAGTCCGAGATTTGATTTCTTCATTATGACAACTCAGAAAGGGCCAGCCTCCAAATACCGGTCATAGGCACAAAGATGCGCAAGCTTCTCCCCAAAGAAACACCCAGACGTGCATGGCATCGCATCTTTCTATCATTATTAGGTACTGGTACTGGTACTGGTGTTGGTATGGTATATGGTATTTATTATATTGTACACATCCGGACAAACGTCCAGAACTTACAAGATACCCAAAACCAATTCTTCGGAATCTTTCATCCAATGAATCTCTCCTCTTAGTTCTCTTGACTCAAAAGGTCCATTGTGCCATTCCACTCGCCTCATTTTAAATTCTGTCTACCGCGAATGCTCCCTGTCTGCTACAAGGGGTGCTGTGCGCAGAGTGGTAGGTACAGAGCAGTAAATCTTATCTATTTTGCCCACTTTGGCCTTTTGAGCGCAGACCTTTCGAACCTTTTCTAGACATTCTTCCGGCCAACACGCCAAAAAGACCAAACCCTTCCTTTCATTCAATAGTCTACCTAGCATGTGCTTGAGTTTCAGGCCCGTTCCGCTCTTTTCCTCTGGTCCTCTTCTGTCCTCCGGTAGAGAATATCCAAAACCTTAATATTCCTCTACAAAGGTCTCTCTCTCAAAACAAGAGGCGGTCACTAAAGGAAAGAAGAGGTTGATCAAAGTTCAACCATCTTTTGGTCCTTGGGTCCTTGGGTCCTGCTTCCTCCTCCTCCTCTTCTTCTCCCTCTATCGCAGTGAATACTGTTCACTCATTCAACTCATTTTGTTCATACCATACCTTGCTCAGTTTCAATCGTTACCGAATACACAGAATCATTCTCTTGAATTTTCAATTCGTTTTTGGAAGAACTTCTTCTTTCTTTTCTTTTCTACAAAATCTGTTAATTCAACAATCGCCTCTTTGGATATTGGGTGGTACTTTTTGTTTTTATCGAGCTGAGGTTGTATGAAAGAGTCGATTCTACGAATAGGAATACCGCGAAGGATATAATACCAAAGGGTTCGAATGCCTGTACATGAGCAAGGACGATTACAAAAAGAAATGATGACCCAGCAGAGTTTGGGAAACGATTCCGATTACACCTTCGTCACAACTTACCTTTCGAAATCAAACAATGAGAATCGTCGTTGCGACAATAGCATAGCATCCGAACCATTGAAACGATCCCCATCTCAGACCATGGCGAAAGTAATATCGAAAGATGGGAAAGGACACAACAACGGGAGCAGACGAAAACAAAGGTGGACGGGATCTCTTACCAAGGCAGCCACAATATCAATTCTCGCAAGTGTACCTGTTGCAATTGCAGATTGTATTTCTCTTTCAGATTCTACTCAATGTTCTGCATTTACTTCCGCTTCAATTGATACAAACTTGACCGGACTTTTGTATGTTTTGACCTCGCCCTACCAACGAGCGTTTATCGATCAACACTGACTATGTGCCCTTCAGCCCATTTTTATCATATGTTTCCGATCGCGCTACTTTCGATACTCAATTAAGTGCATACGTTCAAACAAGCTATGTGCAGTCAAAGTATGCATCCCTCTTATTCTTTACATGTGCCGACGCTTGTCTAACACGAGCATGCAGGTACCAGCAACTTCTCGGATGCGGAAATATGAATCTTACAAATACATCAAACCTTTACGCTCGATATACCACCACAGTTATATGTAATTCGATAATACAGAATTCCAAATCATCATGCAGTTTGTCGAATACCCAGGCACCACCAGTTTGTGCAGATTCTTGCGTGAGTTTTTATCCTTCAATTTTTGTATGACCCGAAGTTGACAGATAGAAAATAGGCCCAATTTGCAGAGAGCGAATCGATAATTATTGCTGATAGTCAACTTTGCTCAAGTCCCGGAAGCAATGCTATTTCTCAAATTCGTGCCGACTTTACAAATTGCGCGTTACCATCAGATTCATTAACTGGATCTTGTGTAGAAGGTTCCACTAACGAACCAGACAATTGTGGATATGGTAATAGCACATTCGGATTATGTCAGTACTGTGCTACTGGTGGACAAAACAGTACAGATACTTGCTGTTATAATTCAGGAGCAGAATCACGTTGTGCTGGTGTAGTATTACCTACGATTACAGGGTTCATCACCTTCTCCACAAGTACTGCCTCTTCAAGCTCAGGAACATCGACTCCAACATCATCTTCCACCAGTGCCGCCACCGCCTCCTCGACATCGAATAAGGGCCTTTCTAGTGGTGCTATTGCAGGTATCGTTATTGGATCCTTACTTGGTTTGGCTGCACTTGTTGGCTTGATATTTTTCATGTGCTTGCGTAAACGACGTGGAAGTCAGCATGGAAGTATCCTAAACCAACCGACACCTGCCAGAAATAATGGAATGGCATATAATCCCGTACATTCTAATACTACCCCTGAAGGATACGAAGTACTTCCTGGAGGACGAATCGCCCGAATGTCGGCACTCGAAGGACATTCTCACTCTGGACATTCTTCTTCCACACGCGATGGAGCAATTGGCGGTGCTGTATTGGGAGGTGCGGCTGGCTATGCTGCCGGACGAAGACATGATCGTGAATCTTCTTCAAGTGATTTTGGCGATAGTCCAAGATCAGGTATGCAAGGTGGAATTCTACGACCACCTCCAAATAGACGGACCGGTTCTCTTTCTAGTGGCTCGGTTCTTGGAATTGACGACCCTCAAACTCCCGTTACTGGTAGTATGTCATCGCCACGAGGCGTGGCTAGTAACCAATCCGAGCAACTACCATTCTTCAAGGATTACTATTCCCAAGATGAAATTCACCCTGGCGACAAAGTTGCAACTTTGTGGGCCTATCAACCACGTGCCGGAGATGAATTTTCATTGGAACGTGGCGATATGCTTAAGGTTGTTGGTATTTGGGATGACGGATGGGCTACTGGAGTTATGATAAATGAGCGAGCTGATGAATGGGACGAAAAACATAAAGCGCAACGCGATAGTGGTGTCTCGAATACATCTGGACGAAGAAACAATTCTCCAAATGTTAGTGGCGAGATTAAAGCCTTCCCATTAGTTTGTGTTTGTCTTCCAGATCATTGGAGGAGGACAATTGACGGTGATGGTTCGACGGATTCTGGTGGTCCACCAGGCCTATGATGACGGCATTTTTCACATTTTTCTTTCTTAATCAATAATTTCACGGCTTCACGATCATCATATTTCATTCAGTACAGGCGTCAAGGACTTTAAGATTCTCTTCACATGCACATCAACCAATCTTATATTCACACGCAACCCGATACCTCATTTACATTCGAACTACATTTCACGCCCCTTTACGTTATAGATTTTACTAACGGCACCACACCACAAATTACCGATCTTGAGCTTATGTGTTCATGGATTGGCATTAATTTTTTAATGAAAGCATCATTTTCTTTTTGGCTGCTTGATTATGGAAGAACGTTGTTAGATTATTGATATTACTACCATTTTCTTTCTTATTACATATACCCAAATTCGTTTATACTGCTATTCGGATGGTGACAAAATTGGGAGGATGGAGGCATTTTTTGACTTGCATAATAGTGACTATTGAAGGAGATTCATTTATTGGGGATGAAGCAGGCTTTTCAATAGGGGACTAGAGGGAGTAAGATTGAATGATTATCTATATGGACTGTTAGGTTCGTTTCATAGGCAATCAAATAAAAAGAAGTTTAATAAAGTACGAATCTTATGAATGAAGTTTTGAATGAGTTGAATGTTGTGAATTGCCCATGCATAAACCGTATTGTCTCCTGAAAGCCGAGAAAATCAACCGAATGATGCCCCGAATGATGCCCCGCTACTAGCGTCCTTATTTCCCCAAATTTTATAATTCTGCCAAAGCGGTCGACCATCAGACTTCGACTTTGATTTTAAAGACTTTCACGTATCAAACTTTACTTTGAGAAGACGTCACGTAAACATTTCTACATATACACGATATCAAAATGGTTAAGAAAAGAGTTCGCGATCCGGAAGAACTTCCTGATGCGCCTGTTCACAGTGCAGGAGAGGACAATGATAATGATAGTGGAAGTGATGTAAGTTTTGGGTTTCTTTTGAGTGGATGGTTTGGGGGGTGATTTGGGGGATGCATTGGAGGGATGGATAAATGGGAATATATCTGGGATTGGGCATTTGAATACCATTATGCGAATTCTTTCTATCTGCACTCTCTCTACTTTTTAGTCCAGACAACCATACCTGGACAAGACTAACTCGGCCAAACCATCAGGGCGAAGATATCCTCAACGTCGATTTCGAATGGTTTAATTTCCGGGAGATCGATTTCCACGGCGTCAAAAGCTTGATTCGCCAATTGTTCGATGTGGATAGTCAGTTGTTGGATCTGAGCGGATTGGCAGACGAGGTCGTCAAGCAGGATACCATTGGGAGTACGGTCAAGGTGGATGGGGAGGGTACGGATGCGTATGCGTTTATGAAGGTGTTGAATGTGCATCGTGGGAATCGGGAGGGAGGAGAGGTGAGCGAGGCGGTTAGGGGGTAGAGAGCGTATCTGGACAGTCAGATGGTGGAGGGGGGGAAGATTCAACAGGTTGTTGGGGGAGG
>PHWZ01000661.1:0-15679 GCA_004379285.1 Botryotinia calthae
TATATATATACATGTGAAAGAGCTTTTCCCATATTTTCCCCCTCGTAATGTAATGCACCTAGAGCCCAAAGCAACAAGCTCTCGATCAGAGATCACAATAGTACAGTATCCCTACACTACAAGAATTATAACTCGAGGGGGAATGATAGATCAAACTTTTTTCATAATTTCAAAAAACAATGAATGGAAATGGAATGGAAATGGGAATGTATAACCCACTAGTTTCTTCCATCCATCAAACAAGAGGTTTTACTCCACTCTTACTCTCTCATCAACGTACATGCATAAATCCCGGATATATTGTAACCGTAGCCCTTCCCTGTAGACCGTAGACACGGCGCTTCGAAATCTGGTACTTACTACTCCTATGTGATATAATATGATATCGAGCGATTCCCTTCCCTCTCTTTCCCCTTCCTTCATTTTTCCATACCCATCTTACCTTCTTGATATTCCTAGATCGAAGTTTGAACTTGGTAACATATCCGGTATCTCCTATGCTACAATCTACCCATCGTCATCTCTCCATACCTCTCCCTCATCAACACCCACGCACAACTATATCCAGTACACCCATGAGAAACCCCATTGTTCGTACAGTCGTATTGAGGAGAATACAGATGACGTAGTACCTATGGTGTCTGTAAGTCCTAAATTTCATATATTGTATTCTATTTCAAGAACTAATTATTTGATTTCTATAGTTCTTAAATAAAAAGTTATGATGATGATGCGAAAGAGCTAGTCTCTTTCGCATTCGCTAATAGCTATACCCTAGAAGATCATTCACTTGTTCATACATCCATAAACCAACCCCTCAATGTCATTTCTATTTTCATCCCTCAACACAACACAACACAACACTCTCTTACCCTTTCAATTTCTCTGATCCCATCTTCCATCTCCCATCTCTTACTCCCTGTTTTCCATATCCCATCTCTCATCCCCCATACCTCTCACCTCACCTATCTCTCATCCCCTCTTCTCACTCTTCCCCCTTTCCCCTTCCCCCTTTCCCAAAAAATCAAAAAAATCAAATTTACACTAATCCTCCGCACCGCATCTCCCCCACCTTCAAACCCCAGTTTCCCAATTCCCCAATTCCCCAACCCCCCCTCAGAATCTCAAACCCCCTCCCCTGAACATCCACACAACAACACAACAACACAACCACCAGACCCAAACTCAGACCCAAACCCAGACCCAAAACTCAAGAGCGCCCCAGTATCCCAATACCCCCATACCCCCAACTCCCAGCTCCCAGCTCCCAGCTCCCAGCCCCCAATCTGCACTCCACTCCACCCCACACTACCCTACCCTACCCTACTCTACCCTCAAAATAAGCGCGGCTGTAACGTTAACGCCAGGGCTGTATTCATTTCATTTCATTTCATCCCACCATCCCACCATCACATCTCGACCCATCCATCCACCCATCCACCCATTAAAAACAATCGCACGTTCCAAAAAAAATATTGAATTCTGCCCCACGCAAACCATGCTACGCTAAACCATGCTATCCCATCTTATTTACTCTGCCCCGTCGTGTCCTACCCTATACGCAACGATATACCAATCTGTTTTAATTACATGTGGATATTGGATCATATATGTACATACATACATGCACCCACATACCCAGCACCACATTGCATGCATGCATACAGACATACCTCCACTACTAACTCAACTCAATTCTCACTCAACCCCGTCCAAAAACTAAAGCCAACATTCGATTCCTTGAGAAATACAAATATAAACCCATTTCTCCACTACCTCCTAATTGTTTTTAATATGTGACGCACAATACACGGGCTGTCACAATAAACAAGTACCGTACCGGCTATGTGTACGCAGGTTATATATGCATGGTAGGTATATATATTTACAATGTTGAATAGGTAGGTATAGGTAAGCAGATATAGATAGATAGGATGCAGTAATTTCTTCCAGTGTAGTTAGTAACCGGAAAGAGAGGATGAATAACAAAACATTAATCGGATGTTTTCCCCATTGGATGTATAAATCCGTACTTTCATTCATCCATCTTTTCAATTCAAATCAAATCCCGATCCAGTTCAGGCCAGGCCAGATTCTATGCATGCATGCACGTGCGGTAGGTATATTCTGTTGGAATTCCAAATCATCTTCAACAAAAAATGGGGGGAAAAACTGCAAGAGGGATATCATCCAAAATGAATGAAAATCGGCATGCAATGCTTATGCTGATAAATGAAGAAAATTTGAACAAAACCCACGTGATAAAAAACCAACAAATGAATCGACCCATCCAAATGGAAGGAGAAAATAAAAACAGAAAATGCATCGGGGGTATAATCGTTAAAAAGCTGCAGACGAATCCAAAAGTAGAGTGAGTGGGTGCTAATCGTCTACTTCTAACCGTGTATCCAGTGTCCACCGACTGAGAAGTTCATCCAATCTCTCTAAACTTTTCAATCTTAATAAATACGGAAAATTCGACCTTAAAAAAAATAGAAATGCTGGGGAAGAAGTGTGAGAATAGGAAGTAAGCAAGTGTGTATTTGTATGTGAATGGCACATTTAATTGATGTTCCGTGCGTCGGCTGCGCTCTCATTGTTGGCTCTCGCTACCATATCTCGGATCTTCATGATGAGACAAAATTGGCCAATCAATTGTTCTTTCTCATCCGTTGAAATTAGAAAATGTAACCTTCATGAGTTGTGCAACGGCCAGCAAATAATTTTCCTCATTTTCCACCATACAACCGACACGTCAGAAACCACAGTTAATTTGATATTTTAAATTACCAAATTCTGTAGCATGCAGTCCAAGAATTGTCGGGTTCATGTCGTGCTGCGCCTCTCAATTTTACCAAGGCTTCGTGTAACCCATTCCCACTACGCTTTAGGCAAGCTTGACCCGAAATCTTGGGAGCAACATTCTGCTGTGTTTGTACTCGGGTCAATCCGTGATAATGCCCGCCACACTTCGTATACGCTTCGGCCCGCCCCCTCCCTTCAATATCCTATGAGAATTGGGGTACAAATTGCCACCCAAACTTCGCCGGCCTCTCATATCATCTGTCGCGGATGTACCTAGCATTTTCGGTCAATCGGCCGTGGGTGCATTGAATCCCCAACAACTTTCAACGAGGATCCGTATTCTTGCAGGCGCTTAAGGTGCATATAATATGCGCGCGCATCCAACAATAATGCGCATAAAGATCCATCCCATAAAATTCATTCATCATCCGTCCTAGTCTCAAAAGCGCGCCAGGTCTAAACGCAAGGTCCGGTATGAAAAGCTGGACTCAAACCCTGGTTGAAATTGATCGCAATATCCGAAAAAACTTAAAGTTTGCTGATCCAAACCACATTGACCAATCGGCCTTCGTTTGTAATTTCCAACCTCTTGAAACCTCCAAGATGTCTATGAAGGGGGTTTGACCGGTGCGCGTGCAGTCCATACATGCCTAGATTATAGAAATAAGTCAGTGAACTCTTGATACTTTCAATGAGGCAGTGCAATCTCGAATTGAGGGTTTGAATTGAGTTGTTTAGCATCTCAAAAATGCCCAAGTAAACTCTTAGAAAATCTGATTCCAAGGGAGAGGTACTCACAAATTATTATATGCGCGGATTTTCCTATTGCAAATATCTCTCCTCACTTCTGTAATCAGCCTTGTGACATCATCTTTTGTCCACCCATATATTCTGTGCATAGGTCCAAGCGTCATTGCTTCTAGTCCTTGGGTGAGGGCCAGATTGTACCATCTTGCAACATCCTTTTCCTGTGGATCATCGGGCCATGGATTAAGGGGAATTCGTATCACTTCTTCTTGAATATCGAGAAACTCTTCTTTCTGAAGCATCGCTCGAATCTCGGTGTTATAAGCCAGAGGTCGGAAATTGCGCCGGGTGGCCTCGAAAAGGTTCCGCGCCCATGTAGCCAGCGCCGAGTCGGCTGGGATATCCCCAAAATCTGAGCGAGGAGTAAAATCAATTTCCACCTGCTCGAAACGGCCTACTTGAGGCTTGAGATACCTTTCAATGTCGTATTAGGTAAAGGCATGTATTGTAGGAGGGAGGAGAGATTGAAAGGCCTTACCTGCGGACCTTTTGGTATAATGCAGGCCAGCTATTGATGCTCCCAGAAAGCATCCGTATATGAACCATATCCCACGACTCAACTTCGAGTCCCCACCAAGGGGATTCTATGTCTCTTTGTAAAAATTGTAAATTTTCGGGGATACTAGAGGAACACTTAGTATACGTTGTTGCTCGGAAGGAAAGATTCGTGAATTCTTACGTTGGAGGTTGTATTCTAGCTAGGTCAAGCCCGAGAACTTCACCTGTACCCATATCTGAACCATATTTGCTATATACCGAAGTTGTCAGTCCCTTGGTTTTGCAGACTCATGGCCTCAAATGAGACAAAATCTTATTCTTACTCGGCCATATCAATTGCCCATATTCCGGTACCTGTCCCTAAGTCCAGAATTCGTGGCCCATCATAATTATTCGTGAACGTGGTATTCCTGGAGTGTAATACACCTCCCATTGCGACTTCGAAAAATTTGTGAAATATGTCCATCCGGTCTTTCTCATCCTGTGGACGTATATCAGCATTCAGTCGTGTGCAATATCCCACCTAACAACACCCGGCGCATTTACCTCGTCGCAAGGAAACATGTATTTTCCCTTATGTAGTCCATGATATAGGCGTCCATTTTCAGTGTAATCGGGTGGGGGCTCTTGGAAAGCCGCCGGAGGGGCAGGAGAAAGAGATATATGTAATTCAATTCTGTCAGCGCATGCGTAAAATTTGGGATGAAGAAAGCCAACGCGAAGAGAATGCAGCCCAAAAGCTCATTGAGTAGTTTCCAATACAATTGGCATGTGCGAAAGCTTCTGCTAATACCCAGGAGCGGTTCTGAGAGCAGAGGGGAATGGAGAAAGAAGCACGTACCCATTGTTAGCCATGGCCATTGCAACAACCATCAAGTAAACTCCGGTTCAAGAATCTATTGTCGCGAACAGCCTTTGCTTATTCGGCCAACTTTGTAGCATAGATGAAGCTTTTATATGCGACCCTCAAATGGTGGTGTCGAACTCTTCTCCAGTATGTGCTGGTCGATTGGAAATGGATTGGAGATGTCGAGGGAATTTCGAACGGTTTATATTGCCATGCAGCCACTATATTACTGGAGTATATTGCCTGTGTCCTGTTTCCAGAGCTCCCTGTCTGCTGGCTGACTCTGGTATTCAACCCGAGTAATCTGATATATGACTGCGTCTCATGGAAGTACAAAAATGGTTCTCGAATGATGTTGATCTAAGTGTTCTAAACAGGAGCCGCGTGAAATAGTGGTACGGGTGGTAGTAGTGTCCAAACTATGATTGAATTACTTATGGGCTCGAGCTTGTTCTTACTAGTTAGTAACCTGGCGGCGGTAAAGCAAGCTATTTTGACTTTTTTATGGCCCCTGTCGTGCTTAGCCGTAACTGTCTGTGGTAGCTTTTTTTTTCTTTTAAGTTAGGGCGTACAGGCAACGAACGGGTAACGCCCGTGGTCAATGGCAGTGCCAGTGATGTACTCTCGGCGCTGGGGTTCGAATTCGTAAATTTGATAGGGTTCAAGGGTTGAATTAAGTGTCAATGGCTCGTCCAGTGGTTGGTGGTGGTGGCGGGCTGTGGGTTGCGGTGGTGGTGAATGGGTGGTCAATGTTGGCAATTGGTGATAGATGGTGGAGAATGAGAGTCAGCGGGAGCAAATAGCAGACAATGATGACGATGGTGACGATGATTGATAAGTGGTGAGTTGGATGTTTGGTTGTCAGTTGTATATTTAGCTGTGGATTTGGCTGATGTGATTATGAAAAGTTCTACTGGGTAGGCAGGAGATGTATGGAGGCATGTAGGTTTGTGTTCTATAATAGAATACCTTGTAGACCCACCAGAGCTCAAAAGGACAGAGCGCTGGGGACGAGACGAGACGAGACGAGATGAGATGGGATGGGATGGAATGAGCGAAAGATAGAGTGAATTTAGAAAACAACGACCCCAATTCTTGCAAGCATAGGTAGTAGGCCTTGGGGAAGAAAACGATCGACAGTTCCCGAATTTTCGAAATCCAATGATATCTCAGGAATCCATACTTCAGAGAGCCCTAACTCCGGAACAGCTGGAAGAAGTTTCAGAAAGTTCTGTTTTGAAAGAAATACTGGGTCGAGTCGAATATATGGTATTGGATTGATTGTACATGCGTGTGTATGAATGGATATGTGGATGTATGTATACCCAGGTAGAAATGGAGAGCCCGTTTTGTATTTTTGGTCGCGGTACTTTGCTTCCCATCCCCCACTTCTGCTAGGTGGTATCCCCAAGTCCTCGAGTAGAATCTTTTTGTACGATAGTTTGCTGAACTATGATATGTATAGTGTGCAGTGTGCAGTGTACAGTGTGCAGTGATTGCAAGGTTACTACTGTCCTGTCCTGTTCTGTCCTATTCTGTCCTGTACCTCAATAATTCCCGTACGATCGTTGTGTGATGCCGCCAACGATGTGTATTGTCCCATGCCTAAATGGCCAATCAAGGGGGGAGGGAGGAAGAGGGTGAAGAAGTGATGGATTCCCAACTTTCTTCCTAGATAATCTTGGAAATATGCCGTTGTTGGTATAGGAAAGGGAGGAAATGAATACAAAAAGCGTAATAAATGATGAGGATGGGTGATGCTGGTAATACTGGTCGTTGTTCGGCAAGTGCGTGCTCGGTAGTAAGAGTGCTAGACGTTTAGGTGTCTAGCCAAAGAGTACTTGTGATATAAATCGTGGGGAACGAAGATGGAGAGATTGAAGTTGCAATTCAATGGACAACGTGGTCTATGGCAATGCATATTTCCAGCTGCACTCTTGCACTACTTATAGGGAGAGTGAAATCATCATCAGTGGGGTTAGAAAAGTCCCCCCAAAAGAAAGATTGATTACTTGATTGGGTATTTATTATTATTAGGTAGGCACATTGTTGGTATTGCTATTTCTTGTATTGTGTACAACGCTTCACTCACTCACTCACTCTTCACCAGAACCACCACCAGCACCATCTCCACCATGCAAATATCTCTTTTCTTGGCTATTACTGTTGTCATTCTAGGGTTTGATACCAGGAATGCTACTGCTACCATTGAGAAATTCATGAAGGCTCCGTTTGCCAAACAGAATCTCAACGCCACTTGGTTGCATTTGTACGAGAGGCACAGAGGAGAATGAGTAGCTAGCAAATGCCTACCATACATGGGTTGCCAAGGTACAATACAAACTCTACGACTATAGTGGTGTATTTTAGTGTACTGAATATGGTTAAAATATGGGCTATTATATGCAGAATGTATGTTGAGTTCACCAACAAAATTAGAACTGACTTTCTTGATTTAGACCTAGATTACATAGAACAGCTGACTGTTTGCTGGTCGTCGTTACAGACCCAGGCCGAGGCTTATTGTACATAGTACTCCTGGGTGACTTTTCCAACATTTTTCATCTCAAGTTCGTTCCAATTCTCCAATCAGTCATGTTGAATTTATCTTATTCTCCAATGGTTTCCCCTCCCACCTGATCCCCTACCAGACATCATACCCTAGATTGCAAGCATCAAGCTATATCATTTCGTTCCATGTTCCCTACCAATCTGCTCCTTGTCCCATGCTGGTAGGCATCGGAAGATTGTACCACAAGGATCCAAGTGGGCGGAGCCGGGATCCAATTAGCGGCACAACTTACCGTTCAAGCCTTGTCTCACTAATTCTTCCTCCCTTAAATAGCTAACTAGTATTCATGTCTTGCTTAGTGGTCATATTTTTTGGGATACTGCGTGAAAAGTAGAAACCAACAGTCCTCCAACCTCGGATGTCCTCGATCACAAACTCCCAGATATATTGTGCTGCAATGGTAATCTCATGCATACTGATGCTTTTATCTCTAATACTCATTCGTTTTTTCGGTGGTACTTCGATTGCTTACATTATATGATTTTCGCTGGTACGTACGATGTAAACATACTTAACGAAATTACCGGTTGACCAGGTGAATTCGGAGTGTATCTTGCGAGCGAGATGGAATCAGTAAATGGATTAGTTTCGCCGCTAAAACCTTGACAGGAGTGGATAGAAACAGAATGATGAACATTGAGATCAGAATGCCTTGACACTATTGGGTCCAATCATTACGATGTTAAATAATGCAGTCACTGCGGGTGGAATTGAAGTGTATATTAGGTAGGCTGAGGTAGCTCGGTACCTTGGTCTGCACAGATAGGTGTGACCCTTACCGAAGAATTAATGATGTTCTTAGGCTCGGCGCCCGGGTGTAATTAAGGAGGTACCTACTCAGTGCCCAGGACCTAGGTAATATATTTCATAGGTGGTAAGTGTGTACAAAGTACCCTCGCAATAATCCGAAGATACTGAGATGAATGAAGAAATGATATCATACTCGAGTACATCGATGGCATCCCCGTCCGTTGCAGCTTGTACTGGGATTTGAAGACAAAACACTCCACAGGTTCAGCATATGGACCGGTACAGCCAACAACTGATGACAGACTAATTCATCATTTGTCTGGTTTTATCCAAAAACGTTGTTCGATTCCGTGATATGATCACTTACTCATAAAAACAGAGTGAATCTAGTTCATCCTCCTCTCACATTTCCCATGGGTTTCTCTCCATTGAGGTTGCTGCACATGTTGTAAAACACACACATATGTGTGTACATACAATACACATTTACACATACATGTATGTACACACGACTACACACCAGATCCTCATTCCCGGAAGATCAGTATCGATTTTCAATTCGATATCGTTTCCGTCTTGGAACGTAAGACTAACATGATTGGATATTGGTGAACCTCTAGAATGTTTCGCAGTGATCCCGTTGCGATGGTTCAGTAATTTAGTGGATCGAGGATAATGTGAGAGCTTGGAGGTTCCATAAAATGTTGGAGCACAAGGGCTCGACTTTCCGTTTTCACATCTGTACGACTAACATCTTCACATTGCTACATGGACCGTCCAAGCATAATCCTTTTTCGTGTGGAATTTATCCGGTACCAATGAAGCTAGAAGATACCATTTTTAAGGTTTGTATAACATCAGAACATCCATTGCCCAGGCAGCTAGAGATCAGTACCATATAATAGATGCTGATGTTCAGTTTCGGTATCTCTCTAGTCTCTACTTAGTCTAGTTGTTGACATCTTCAGGCACATTATCCATATTATCCATATTATCCATACTTTCGCCAATTTAATTTCGTTCCAGATGAAGATTTCGCACTCGATGACTTTCTTTCCTAGTTGCTACCCCCTCTGTCTATACTTTCCCAAATAAGCCTGGTGATTATATTTAGGAATTTTGAAAGAGACGGCCATCCCACTCTTGCGCCTTAGAAGTCAAGACATGCCATTTTCAAGCAAATCGTGAAGTTCTGATAATCTTGTATTCCCGCCCCTTTTGGGCCAATGGTAGTACCTACCTAGAAACTACCATTCCTTTTTTCCGATCGTTCCTCAAGACTAGCGCTCTCAAGACCAATAGTAAACCCCCCAAGACACCAACAGCAGTACTCAATCTTCACATTTGCCTTTTCTGACTTCGTGCTGACCCTGCTCTCTCCACTTGTTCCTAGACCGAACAAAACGCATTTCTGGAAATAGATGCGAGTGACCGTGAGAATCCCGGAAATGAAACTTAAAATATCGCGATTCTAGCATGGCTCAAAGCTCGAACCTTATCAAGTCTTATTGTGATAATTCGTTGCATCTACCATCGGCACTAGCATTCACATTTTACCTGCACCTTTGCGTCACGCCGTACATCGCATTGCGCGCTACTCCCAAACACCAACAGCTGTCAGCGCTTACAGGGAAATATAGTAAATCATCTCTGAACAACATAAGCAAACTCCTCTTACCGCCATTTCACACAGAAAAGGAACTCTATCGAATTCCAGCAGTCTGGTTACCCCCTGCGAACGTTTCATTCATGGCCAAAAACTTCCTGGATGAGATTTACAAGAGCTTGTCGGTGTAAGCCTCATTTCCACGCTTTCGAAAGCTGAAATGTGGTGAAGATAACACGGAATACGATGGATCCCGTCGATGCGAGTAATGCACTCCAAAGTTTCGGGAACCCGTGGAGAAGGGACACCTTTTGATGTCAAGATGACATGAGAGCCCCCCAGAAAAGTTGATCACAAGTCAGTTATCTACCATCATATCACACCGCTCAAACTTCGACAAAAGCAATATTGCACATCTTTCCAATTATACCATGTTTCCATACCTATGCTCGGGCATGTTATTCTTCACATCACGTTGTATCCCGTCGTGTTGCCCCTTATGTGGGCTTCGGCTGTTCATTCTCAACACGATCGACTACTCTTGAATCTCGCTATCATGGGATACGACACACGATATGGTAATGAATAACAGTACACTACTGTAAAAATATGCGTGTACACATGAAAGATTAATTTCGCTATATGCTACTTTCTCACCAGGACTCCTAATAATATCCGAACCATCAGTGACCAGACCCATTCTGGTCTTTTTCTTCCCCCGTTCTCTCACTCCCACTTTCCTTCTCAAGAATAGTGGGAATTTATGTAAATCAAACTATCTCCACTTTTCAGGAGGACCCGACAGTTTGGTAACAACTAATGTGGAGGATCCTGCGGTACAGGGTTAATGTGTTTGAAAATAGTCAGTCACATGGGCCACCCACCGTCACCTACTTATTATCACCCACCCACCTTTTAGGAGCGAGGCGCCTTATCCGATGCAGTGATATATGTCATCATGTATCATGTATCAAAGGGAGATAGACGATCCGACGACCAGAAGTAGATACCGGCCGAGGGGATCAAAATCTTAACCGGACAGACGATATCGCTGACTTGGATGGATACAAGGCAGCTCTAACAAGATTTGAAGGAGTAATCAAACTTTGGTCACCAAATCCTTGTCTTAATTGGAGTCAATCAAGTCCACAATTATCTACTCAGCTTGTCATCTCCTGTCAACACTACCCAATCAACTTACAAGACTTGACTTCCTAGCACCAAAAAGTTCCAACTCCCAATCATCATTGCGGGTCCGGAAGCGTGTTATGGATAACCATACGTGTTGAGAATTCCAAAATCCATATCGAGGAGACGGAGAACAAAAGGAACAATGAAACTGACCACTGGATCATTCTGCAACATAGTACACCATCCTGTCAAACGTCACAACCAATGCCTTCACAGCAATCATGTCTTGGTTGGATGAAGACAGATAATGCCCGCACCTACCACCGATCTATTCTTCATGGTGCAAGCTATTTCGTTTCAAGGTGTCGTTATTTGGAGAACCTTTCGATCATAACCAATTCCGGAAGAAGGTGGATTCAAACACAACAGGGATATACTATTCAAGGACCATGGAGCTGGGTTTGTGTTCCGTCGAACAACACTTGTGGCTAATGAGTACAACACGAATGGAATAGTTGAGAGCCGACGACAATCCCAATTGCTCGATTTGATGTCTCAGAATGCCTGGTACAGAATTGGTATCAGAGGCGTTGATCACATTCTTTTTTTTTTCTCATGAATCATTCCCCACATCAGTATTGTCTCAAACGGCAGCTCTAGAACATTATGTAATATAACTGAAACCGGGCAGACTCGACTGTCTGTAAGGCTAGGAAAGTATCGTATCTAGGCCTTTTGTACATATGCAGCCTCCCGCATCGCCAAGCCTTGGTTCCAAGTCACTCAATAGACCAAAAAAAGTCCAAATATTTTTATCATTGTTTTTGATGGTGTAACATTCTCTTCCCTTAAAGAGAGCGTGCAAAGCACCGTTCGGAATGCAATTGCAATCTAAAGATCTCATGCCGAATTGATGGGGTGTACAGCTCATCAAACTCATTGGTTGCTGCTTGATCCTCACTTCCGGCGCCAACAGTCAAATAAAGAACCCAAGAAATGCGACCTAATTTCCAGCCATACCTCACCAATGGGTTCCCGGCAAATAAGATCTGATTGGCAGTACCAGGTATCTGGAATTGCTTTGTGCCAGCATGCAATATGACACTTCCACCCTAGCCTCCCAGTTTCTTCAATTATGTCCCAACTAAGTACCACACTATTATCATTTTCAGATACCCTAGCACGTCCACTTCTCGTATGGAGACGGGAAATCAAGAAACAGGCTTTCTTATTCGTTTCGTCAGATGTAGCCCTAGGCTGTCTTGTGATTGGTCACTCTTCAATACCGACACTCTGGTACGGAAGGAATCTTACCCTTGTTGAAGGAACTTCAAGAGTCAGCCGGCCTAATGTTCGCCCCTCAAAAATATACGATTGGTCGCAACAACAAATCTAGAATACGCCTATCATGCACAGAAGCTCGCGGCGTGTCTAATTGGTGTGGCTGCACTTACATCTTCCAATTGGTGCATGCTCGGCATGCCAATCCGCAATGGTCGGTTCGCACCGCGCTTAGCCAAGGGGAGAATACGGTGAGATGTCACCATTGTCATTCAGCCCTGCATCTGGTGTAACCATACATTAGCACTACCGGAGCAAACTCTTTCCCCGAGGTTACCAGCTGAAAGAGCAACCCGGACCGAGGATAGCTCTTCAATGTACATCTGTTCAATTTTACCTGCAACCAATTTAATGCCCAACCATTGCATGGGTGCTATTACGAACAATAGGTATACACGGATTTTCTTGCAGGATCACGACTAAGCGCAGGAAGCATTATATATCCCTACCATGTAATGTATGTCAGAAACGAAAGGTTCTGATACCCCCACGCTTTCCTTTATAATCTACAGACAATAGCCAACCTATCGGACAATGTGGGGATTTTATCCCCGTTTGCTACAGCCATGTGGATATCTCCTTGGAGAATACTCTCCAAAGCATGCAGAATAATATATATATTCATGCGATATAAATCCATATCCTCGGACTTATGCCCAACTGTTGACAGATTTCCGAGCCTCTAGAATGATCATCATTGTGAGCATCGGCGACCTTTCATCTGACTCATCTTCCGGCTTACGCAGTACAGATAAACAACTTTGGATGATCCCAAATTATATTACATCTTTGTTCTGAGACTGACGGTCTCACCGCTTACAGTAGAACATGTGGGGTTTGCCAAAACGAGACAGCAGGAACAAACACTCGGGTCTACGCCAAGTCAGTTTCTGCACCGCTGGCTTAAACGTGGCTTCCAATTCCCGTCATGAACAATGTGCATCTCGATTCTACTTCCTGGTCGTCGTTTATTATGACCACAAAGCTTTGGATGTTCGTGCGCTTTTCCATAATCTCTGAGCTTCTGCTGAAAAAAACTC
Source organism: Botryotinia calthae (assembly GCA_004379285.1). Lineage (NCBI taxonomy): Eukaryota > Fungi > Ascomycota > Leotiomycetes > Helotiales > Sclerotiniaceae > Botryotinia > Botryotinia calthae. The sequence goes on from PHWZ01000661.1 coordinate 13,398, forward strand.
AACTGGGGCGCGGCTGCAGTGTGGTACAACGAATACTAAAAGCTTTGTCATAAAAGTCGTCTTGGTAAGTAGACGACACGTCAATATTGACATTATCATCAAATGTGACGAAGAAATTCCAAGTGGAATTGATGATGCACCTTTCTCTCGATGGATGCATCACTAGAAGCAGGAAAAACATCTCATACCATCTCACTGGTTTAATCTTCGGATCCGATCCGATTCTTCGGAAATTAATTCTTCAGATGCAATATGGCGTGTCGTCTGTTGTTTCACCCCATGTTATGATATCAAGTGAATCAATTATACCCCTCTTTTCACGTACTTCGGCATCCTTTGTCCTTGCCCTTGGCTCCAGCTTGTTTCTTCGTCTCCATCATAATAAATGGATACGACAGCCAGTCGGTGGGTAGCGATATGTTGATTATCTTGCTTGTTACAGATTCTCTCGTTGTCACGAATCAAATGAATCGGATAACACGTCAAAATTGCACGGGTAATAGGGAGAGGTTTCTTGAATATAATCCATACACCATATAGAGAGGTATAAAATACTAGCTCTACAAATTCATACCACACTTATCTTCTCTTTTTGAGGAATTTTAGGTTTGAAATCTCTATTCTCCGTGTTTCACAAAATGCAAGCTGCACTGGATCACTACATATATTTTCAGGATTCCTCGGTTGGAAAAAAAAGATTCACAGGCAACCATAAATTATATGAACAGTTGTTCTAAATACTCACAGAAAACGCGATTCAGAACTTTCTCCACTCTACTTGACGCTATAGCTGCTCTGACTTTGTTATAATTTCATAGTTTTCATCTTCTCTGTCACGATAGCTTAGTAGCTACATGTATCAGTTCATCTATATCTCAATTACTCCATGAAACTATTCCTTACCAAGTCAGACTACATGATGATTAGACCAAAACTCTCTTTTATACTTTGCTATTGAAGCAATGAAAGTAAGTAAAAAAAATAGATTTAAACTGCATTTCTGTTGTACCTGCTTCGTAAAAGTGGAAATACCACAACGTGGCAGATCAGATATGATTGTTGAGAATATTGTAAGATTACCTCCTATCAGATTCACTTATGGATCTAGATAATTCAACAAGTAACATTTACAACCAACAAATAGACAGAAATCCAACAATCACAACCAAGTCTTATTATATTTCTCAAGCATAACAACTCTTTATATCCAATTATTCCTAACCCTAAACTCATCTACCTTTCTTGTACATGCAAATCTTCCACTACCTCTCTCGCTTCAGAGTCCTCTGTGATCCACCCCTCTTCTAGATCTTCCACATTCATACCCTCTACCTATCACATCATTCATAATCCTCAAAGTATCATCACACTAAAACCTTTGCTCCCTATTATCTTCTCTTCAGATCTGCCTTTCCCATCCTTGTATTTTAATCTGCCACCCGTTGGATTCGATCCTCTTTGATTCTTACTCTGATTACCCTCTCCTCTTTCCCTGCTACTTATCCCCCTCCCATATTCCCTATTCTCTATCCACCACCCTCCCTCCTCCTCTCTTCCTCTCTCTTCCTCCTCTCCTCCTTCTCCCTCTCACACCCTGGACACTCCTCCCGAAACATCGTATACTCCATCCTATAAAACCTGCACGCCCTCGAAAAAGCGGGTAGCTGATCCCGACAATTATCATTCTGCTTCATGGTCACCTCTTCGGACCCGGGTTTCTTGTGTCCGCATTTGTATTCCCAGCCCCATTCTGTGCACATTTTTAATGTTGGAGTTTGTGATTTGTGATTTGTGGTTTGTGGTTTTGGGAGATGATGTGTAGTTTGGAAGTTCTTGGGTTTGTGATGGTACTTGCGATGGTAAACATGTAATAATAAGTTCGTAGTGTGAGCCAAAATTTAGATATCCTCTGCGATCTCGATGTACGAATACAGATTCCCTACACATTTATTTCCCGATCCAATCCAACACAGTAATAGATAAAGATATATCTCTGACTCAAAACCCGTAAATTATGAATGTAAATACAGTAAAGTTACCACTTTCTGCACAGCTAGCTGACTGGTTTTTCGATTTGAATCACACAATCCTATAATTTTTAAAACCCTCCGATATCCCTCCAAGCATTGAAATAAATGCATGTGTAGAAACAAAAACAAAAGAAACACCAAGAAGTAAGATATCAGATCTCGAATTTTGTATTCCAAAGGAACAAAGAAAAGACAACATACAAGCCATCGAAATCCGAGATCCGAGATTCCTTTCCTTCCATATATATATAT
>PHWZ01000662.1:0-15582 GCA_004379285.1 Botryotinia calthae
AGGGTTCTATCTTTCATTGGAGTTCCTAGGAGCCCAGGCTCCTAGGAGCCCTGGGTCCTGAAAACTCCATCACGTGACACTCGTCAGGTGACAATTCTGTTACCATCGTAACAACCAGCACGTGCTAACTTTGAGTTTAATCCTCGAGTATATCAAACTCCGATACTACAGGAAGTAAATGCCGAATTAGCAATAATACAAGTCGAATAGTTGAAGGATTTGCAAGAGCAACTCGCTCTTGATCTAAGATTCATATTATCCAGAACAGTAGCCTATTATAATACGAAATGTAGAATGGAATCTATGCTTAAAGAGGGGGATAAAGTTTATTTGCTACAACGAAATATTGAGACTAAAAGACCAAGTAATAAACTCGATCATAGGAAATTAGGATTATTTAAGATTGAAAAGGTAATAGGAACAGTTAATTATCAATTGAAATTATCAGATATAATGAATATTCACCCAATATTCCATATATCCTTGCTTGAATTAGTACTACTAGGAGTGTCAAATACGTTATTTATAGAAATCGAATTAGTCAATCCCAACGCTATATACGATGTTGAAATAATATTAGATTGTAAATATGTTAGAGGCAAGGTTAAGTATTTGATTAAATGGTTGGATTATCTATATTTAGAAAATATATGGGAATTTAAGAAGGATTTCAGCTGTCTTGAGAAACTATAGACATTTTATTTGAAGTATTTATATCTGTTAATAAAACCTTGAGCTCGGTATTAGACAATGGAGGCAATAAAGAATTAAAGAAATCAAAGGAAGGGGAATCATTAGGAATGGTTGTAGTGGTATTTATTGTTTTTTTATTTATATACTTTTTTTTCAATCTTTCCTTTTCTTTTAGAGTATCAAGTTTATTTATAGAATTAAGATTAACAGCAATTATTTTTTTTTTCTGTTTATTCAAGAATCACTATTGTTTATGTAATCGAAGGATTTTAGTTATGGCCTCCTCCTCTTCGTTACGAATGCACTAACGTTGGCGATCGATGGATTCCCAGTCCGATACAGAAGGCATTTGATTTCGTTCTCTCACATTACAGGTTTTGCCCTGCCAACAACACTCAGCACAACAACCAGCGTTAAAACCAATTTTCATTCCAACATAACATTTATTTGATTTTTCACAACGCAAGCACACAACCATTTCGACTCCTAATCTTTCAATCCGTTGGCCAAAGGATATTTGCTCTATTCGTTTTTTGATACACTTAACAGGTATATTGAAAGAAAGAAACAGCTAGTTAATCATTAAGATATTGATATAGGGAACCTCCATTATATAAACACTTAAAACAAACATTAATCTAAAAAGGGGATAATGTTACAGAGGCACTCACACCACAATATAGATTATAAGTATAAGATAATTAAGTTATAGGTTATCTAATAAGTATAGGTTAGAATAAGCAATAAGGATTATTAAGAATCACGGGATAGATATCACATAATAGATAGATAGGATAGACAGGCTATCCAGGCTATTCGTGGATAGACAGAATAGATAGACTATCCAGGCTATCCCATGAGAATGAAGGTTTATATAAGGGAATAGGTTTTATTATAATATAGAGTTTCGTGCTTAAGAACAATTATTAGTTTCATTATTATAGTTACGAGAATTGCAACCAGTTATCATTCTATTGAATTCCTACTTAAAGTTTAGTCTAAACCACCTCGAGAGATCTCTAGACACTTCCACGTGACCCTAGAGGCAGCTCCCGTAACATTTAGTTGGTGAAGGTGTAACGAAAAGATTTAAAGAAGTTTCGGTTGATATATATGGAATTGTAGATGAACTATTTATAGTTTTTGTATTATCATTTTCAATCAATGGAAAATCCTTTTTATTATTAAATCTATTCTATTTATATTCTTTCTTATCTCAACGTTAGCGTAACTCTATTTCTTCTAATTCTTGATCAACTATTAAAGAATATTATCTGGTTCTTTCTGTAGATAAATCATATCGAACTCTTTGTTTGTGTTCCTGTATAATATATTGTCGTGCTTGTGCACTTAAATCTTCAAAAAGTGAATTATTCAAATCATTATTCCATTCTACTATTTCGGTATTGCTATTACTTTCGGTATCGGAAAAGCTGTTACCAGAATAATCATCTAATGTATAGGAATTTGATATCGATTCGATTCTATCTGATTCTAACCTAAAGGAATTTGTATTATTTTGAATATTTTGATTCCGAAAACATTGTTGTCTTCCATTTGTTGCTGGTGTGAATAAACAAGTTCTGCTATTATGATTTATTCTTGCTTTACAAGAGCTGTATATATTACCATCTTGTATTTCGTTTTTAATAGTAGATCTTTGTATACAATGTTTCTTTGGTCTTCCAGGCATAGTAATCTTTTGTGGTAGTAATATTATTAAATCTTTTGGTAATTTGTGGATATTGATAATAGGAATGAAACTTTGGCTGTATGTATTTCTGAATTTCTTAATTGTAAATGTATTATTATAGAACTCAACAGTATTTAGCTTTTGATCAGTCGAAATAATATGATATACATATATATAAGGAGTTTGTCAATCCTGAAACTCCAAGTATATATAAGTTTTCCTTAAAAGATCAATTATAATCTGCCTTCCATTTATAATATAAATAACTTGGAATATATTAGATCCTAATTCTGATATAAACCAAATAGAATTCGAATCCCTTATACTTTGATATCTCTTATAAGAAACATTTGCAAGAGTTGAATTATATACAATCTCTTTTCGCTATTTCGAGCACTTATCCTGTATCCAAGTTTGAATAGAATCAAGTATAGGTAATAAGGGTTGATTACAAATATCACTAAATTCGCTATTAATATATTCTCCTATATTAGAAGTATAATGCTTTGTTCGAAATATCCCGGATTGTATGGAATAATAACTTTGATATTTTTCTCAAGGAATTTCAGATATATATTTCTAAATAAAAGAACTTACTTCTTTGAAACAGTTCATTTCCAGTTTTTATTTTTCAGGTATTGTTGTTAAAGCAATACATTATTAGATATGCTTGCACTCAGCACTTTTATTTTTTGTTCGAATGTAGATATTATCTGTGATATATTATATACAATAATTATATTTGATTTGAAAAAGTTTTTTTATATTTTGTATAAGCTTCTTTTGATGATCTGATATACAAATATATAGATTCGATAGATTGCAATTTATAAGATGAGAAAAGGTTAATGATATTTAATAATAATACTATTTCTATCAAAAGTTGTTTTTTTTAAGTATAACTGCTCAACAAATTGGGAGAATATGATTATTTGTATTGATGTATATAGTAATTGTAAGGATAGATTTATATAATAAACAAATATATATACTATCAATAATAAAAACAATCTGAAGATGGTTGAAAGTATGATGAAGAAGTGTAAGTGTAATAAATATAGTTTGAAATCGATTGATATTATCGAGACGAACATTGCAGATACTTTTAGGATCGCTATTCTATATAACGTCTCGATATACTAATATTTTTTGAAATTCTATCTTCTTATTCCCATTGATTCTTTTTAAGGTATATTGTTTAGTTCTACTAGTTTGTCTTGTATTGATGAAATTGTTGTGAAATACTTGTGCATTGTTAACAATCTCTCGAGGAGTGGTTTGGGGATTGATTATGATATTAAGATTATACTTTGAAGCAATCCATTTAGCATTTTACCACTCTTTCCAATCTTTATACAAATGGTGAGGACAGGTGTGCTCTTATATAAGATTTTGATTGATAAACTATATATCGCTGTAAGATCTCTTCCCAATACAACAATAGAAGTAACAATTATATAATTGCTTGAAATGACAAACAAATATACACGATTGCTTTTCATTATATTCAATTCGAAAAGAAAGTCCTTGATCTATATACCAATGCTTGACTTCATTATAAATATCTCTATGATTATCCCATTCCTACTTGCACAAGTCCTCCCAAATGTATTGATTCAATGATATATCAATAATAATTCAATACAAATTAGATAGGTTTCAATAAAAATAATAGTTGTTCAGTTCTAATTTCTATAAGTTTAGATATTATTAGATAGATTTAAATATTGTACAAAAATTTCGTACAACTCCATTTTGTACAGATCATAATTTCTAAATGTCAATACATATTCACAAAAATTATTCAGTGAAAAAAACTTATCTCAAAAATAATTTGTAAATTATATAAAAACGAATTCAGTACAATTATTATACACATTTTTTGTTTGTTTTGAATCAAATATTGATTTCTTTTATTTCAAAAGATTTAGATCTATCTTCAAACAACTTATTTGTTTTGTTGGTACAATATAAAAGCATTCGGCTTCAATATAATTGTACATAAATTTTTTCCATTATAATAATTGTTATTAGTTATAGAAATATTCGAATTATATATCAATTTGGCTTATATTAATTTAAAATTCAATCTTATTCAAATCAAAAGTTATCAAATCTAAAAGATCTTGTGCTAGATAAATCTCAATGTTTGTTTTTTTGTATTAGGATTCGAAATGGTATGATTCACAATTTCGAAATTTGTATCTCATAACTTTCTATCAATATCCTATTATTCATCCTAGGTAATATTCTATTGTTTATTACAATTTGAATACAAAAATGCTTCTCAAAACACGTCTAGAGAATTATATCATTCCCAGCAAAAAGAAGAGGTATATACAAAACAAAGATAATAGATTTGCTAAGAAAACTTTGGATATAGTTATGACTACAAAGGAATTGCTAAAAGCAATAGAAAATAAAAATGTAAATATTATTCTATTATGATTTGATTATAGCTAATTTGATATCAGAATTCTATATAGGTTTTATCCATACATCGTTACTATTCTCTTTCTATTAATCCTGTATAAAAAGAATTATTAAGAAAAAACTTTGAAAAGATTTATCAAACATTTCTATATCCTTTTTTACCTATTAAATCTCAATCACGAATATATCTAATACTATTTAAAATAATATCCTATACAACTAATAAATATATTAGATTAATATGGTTAGTATAAATAGTATAGCAATATTACAACAAACAATATTGTGAAAAATATACTGAGAATGTTGGAATAGATAAAGATAGAGTTGAATAACGATTTTCATATAAAAATATTGTCTTTTCTATCGAAAATCAAACTAAAAGGATATTCATTATAAGCAATAATAATAACAAACCTGCTGGATTTTCTTTCAATTTATCAAAACCATTACCAGAACCAGCAAAACAAATCGTTCAACTTGAACATCCTCATCGTTCAACAATCTTCAGAAACCTACAAATTTCACCAATTTTGAATAATAAATTTAGCAATAACAAAAACAATATCAATAAGGATTATCATTTATATATCCCTAGTAAAAGATCTAGATCTTCAACTACCACTAGAGAATTTATTATAGGAATTCCCGAACTCGAAACAAGCTATAGATCATAAAAAAGAGTTTGTACAAATTCTGATATTGTCACGGCGCCAACTACATGTTCTGTAGTTGCCTTCGTGCCTTAGGCACAGACCACTAGCGTGCCCTGCTTCCTATAAGTAGGGCCTTACTCTTTTATAGCTCTTCTACCCTTATGGTACAATATAAGTCTTTATCTGTATCTTGATAGTTTGTACCATTATTACAGAAGCTATTATAGCTTCATTTTATTCAATTATATCAAAGTTACATTTCAAGCGTGATGCGATCGCATTGATTATATTCACTGTCGATCTACCATGTATTACCAATTAGAACTACCACTAGTCTACGATGAGTGATCATGTTGCTGTAGCTGGCTTACCATTGCAGTTCCTTTTCTTGAACTATGTTTTTAATTCCGCTGAAATCAATATTTCCTCATTTATAAACCTATTTAATAATCCGGAAGCTGTATATTTTGTAGCAGTTTAAGCTGTATTCGAATCGATCGAATCGATCATCTCATCTTTACAAAACCAAACTATCACTATACAAACCTAAGTCGTTGATACTCAATCAATTATTACCGAGTTGAAAGAGACAAATGAGATATTGAAACTTGCTCTATGTAACAATTCATTAGCCTTGCCCTGTCGCAAGTATTTCATTGATTTAGAGAAATTTAGTGATAATAAATAAAATATTGCAAAACACCAAGATTAATATACTGTGTTTTGTAGTACTATCAACCGCTGTTTGACCGTAGATTACAAAAATGAATCAGAATTTCAGAAGATTATATTCCTTGCTAATTTACTCTCCGGTTCCGTTTATACAAACAATCAGATATATTTCAACGAAATCACCGATAACCTATACGATTCCGATCTTTGGCCTTCTGGATGGCACACGGTCGCAAGTATCTGGTGTGAATTGAATAAGCAATACCAAACTCTTGATCTTTTACGAAAGGTATCTATGGATTATGATAAATATAAGATGAGAAAGATTTTATTTGGTAACTTTATTACTAAATTCAAACAATTCGCTATTCGATATAAGAAAACTGTCGAGCAACAAGTCACTGATTTCAAACTCAAAGTCTCACAAGAATTGATTGATATTTTAGTCAATTGTCCCAACAAACCCTCTGCTGTTGATATCGATATATGGATAATCTGGTGGCAGGGCATCTACAACGATTTGAAAGAAAAGTCCCACCTCGATAGTCAACGGAAAAGCCAGGGTACTAACTTCAACCGCGATCAATCTAAGTCTTACAACAGGAAGTACATTGCCGCCGCTGCATCCCCTACACCGAACCCTTTTAGCGATTTTATGCACTTAGATGCCGTTCGCCAAGGCCAAAGTTTTCCCCCTTGTTATACTCGGGAGCAATGCCTTGAATTAGGTATCTATATTTACTACAAGAAACCTGGTCATATCAAAATGAATTGTGAAGAGAAGCGTATCAACGATACGAAATACAATACTAATGCTAATTCTACAAGATATAACCCCCCGACCAATCGCTTCCCCGCTACTAGTCAATACCAATACCAAAACACTAATCGTTTCCCTGTAACCAATCAATACCAAAGCATTAATCGCTTCTCTGTAACTAACTAATACTAGAACCCTGGATCCTACCGTGGTATTATTGCTTCTTTATATTAGAATTTGTTTTCATTCGCTAATTGTTTCACGGCTATACTAATGCGATATGTCTCCTTTATTCTCTCTAATTCTGCTCAAGAAATCAATTTAGGAGGATATATCGAGGGATTGGTTTAGTTGGAGGATAGTGAAAGCTCAACTCCCTTGTTGGGTATGTTAAAAGATTAATCTCGGTTCACAGTTGCGAATCGAGGTCCTTTGTAGAAGATTTATCTTTATGGATTAGAAGATCAGTTATGTCTAGGGATCCTTTGTATTTTAGATCAATGAATAACAAATCTCTTAAAATCTCAATGGAAATCTCTTTTGTGCCTAATGTGAATATCCTGTTCGCTGGTTTGATAGATAGTGGAGCTGTGGGATATGGATTTATTGATCGAGTCTTTGTTTTCAAATTCTATATTTTTATATACCTATTTCCCACTGTTTGCAATCTACTATTTGTAAATGGAGAAGTTGCTGATGTTCTATTCCAATATGTGTTGCTAGATCTACGGATTAATAATTATAAGGAAATCGGTTTATTCTATATTATCAATCTTTTCAACGCTGACCCTATGATCCTTGGCCTTTTATGGCTCCAACGCCATAATCCCACTATTGATTGGACAGTAATATCCCTTAAATTTATATCCACTTATTGCTCAAGATATTGCTGTTGTATTGCAACTCTAGCGATCACAATTATCATTCCTGATTATAACGATGTTTTGATCCCAGCAATCACCACACCCAAGCCAATATTATATTTATCAACTTCAAGAGAATCTATTTTGGACCTATACCAAACCTCCGCCGAGGAAATCACTAATGAAAGTTTTCAAATCTTCTCCTTTGCATCCCTGGATTAATCATTACTCCTTGAATCGATCATACCAACCCCAATGTTTTTAGAAAAAAGATTCGAAACCAGAAACCTATTTTATCTCATATTTGCTACCAATTGTTATTATACCTATCAAATCAATAGGGAAACAGAGATCCGAGTAAGAATGATATCAAATCGGCCAATCCGAAAACCAGCCCCAGTGCAAATCGTTGTTGGTATTAGGGTATACAAGAGACTCCTTCGGAATTCAAACGTTTTGCCCCCATTGAGCACCCCATCACTACTGCATTATCCAACGAAATCAAGCAAGACCTTACAGAATATTCAACAAGAAATGAATAATATAAAATTCCTTACAGCTAATAGCTTTATTCAATTCTATAAAAACTGAGAGGCCTATATTATAAAATTAATCTGGGATGAGTTAGATAGAGTATATAAATTATATCAGATGGTAATAGATGATCCGATCCAATTATGCTGCAGCATTGCAGAAAACGATATCGAAAAGTTTATGGAAAAAACTGATCGGCTAATATCAACTGCAGTAGAGATCTTGAGCAAACTACTACCCTGGTTTTGCAACCTATTCGTTGGCTTCCTATCTTCTCTCGCCAACGAACTTCTACCGCAACGATCCTGGGATTACAAAATCGAAATTATACTAGGGGAAGAGTCTCTATATAATAAAGGCCACCCAATGTTTCCAGCCGAATTTTAAGTCATTCGCAAATAGCTCGATGATAATTTAAATAAAGGATTTATTCGCGAATCCCGCTCCCGATCGGCCACCCCTCTCCTCCTAGCTGCGAAACATAAAAGAGGCATTCGGATCTGCCAAGATTACCGCAGTTTAAACAACATTATTATTAAGAATCGTTACCCTCTATCATTAATTAAAGAAACCCTCGACGCCCTATATCATACTAAAATCTATATCAAGTTGGATATTATCACTGTATTTAATAAGCTTCGAATCGCAGAGGGCCATAAATGGAAAACTGTTTTCACAATCCGTTTTGGTTTATTTGAATCCTTAGTAATACTATTCAGGCTCTACAACACTCCTGCCTCATTTCAGAATTATATCAACCATATCCTTTTCGATCTTCTAGATAAGAATTGTACAGCTTATTTAGATAATATTCTAATCTATTTCGAGAATGTCGCGGATTATCGAAAACAAATCCGCGAGGTTATCCAAAGACTTATTAACGCTGGATTACAAATTGATATCGAAAAATGCGAATTCGAAACAAAGAGAACGAAGTACCTTAATCTAATTATTATACTCGAAGGTATTGAGATAAATCCTGACAAAGTAAAAGCTATTTTTAAATGGAAGCTATTAACTAAATTAAAAGACCTTTAACACTTTCTAGAATTCGCTAACTTTTACCGACGTTTCATTCGAGATTTTTCCAAACTCATAGAACCCCTAAATCGTTTGTTAAAAAGAGATAATATATAGAATTAAATAATCGATCAAGAAAACGCCTTCGAAAACCTGAAACACATCTTTGCCTCTACCCCAATCCTAGCAATATTCAATCACCACTGCTGTACAGTCATCGAAATAGATATATCCGATTGGGCTGTAGAAGAAGTACTTTTATAATATAATAATGAGAACCGTTTTCGCCCAATTGTATACTTCTTTTCGAAACACAGCACTACCGAATGTAATTATAAGATTTATGATAAAGAGCTGCTAGCTATTATCAAATCACTAAAGGAATGGAGACCCGAGCTATATGGAACCCAAGAACCATTCGAAATTATTACTGATCACAAGAACCTCGAATACTTCACATCGACGAAGATACTGAATCAAAAACAAACTAGATGAACCGAATTTCTGTCTAGCTTTAACTTTCGAATTATATACCGACCCAGCCACAAAACGATTCATCCCGATGTACTGAGCAGAAAGGCGGAGGATCGCCCAGCTCACACTAACCCCAATGATAACCAAATTAAGAACCACTTACAGACACTACTTCCAAAGAAAGTATTCGATATCACTGCATTCAAAAACATTATCCAATAAGTAAATAGCGATATCAATCTTACAGTTGCCCCTATAGATATAATCATCCCCGATATTGAAAAACTAATCAACAATTTGATCAACAAAACATACAAATCATTTAAGCTAATCACCATCATACACAAAACATTAAAAAACCCAGCTTCTCACCATTAGCCATTATCTATCCGAAAAGATCTCCGAATTGCTTTCCAAGATTGCCAACTTATCAATAATAAAATCTTCTACTGCGATCACCTTTTTGTTCTCCCTTTTACCGAACTCTGTATTTAGATTATCTACCAAACATATTCAACCAGCTCTACCGGACATTTCAGCCAAATCAAAACTATTGATTTAGTTTTCTGTATTTACTAATGATCTAATATATCAAAAGAAATCGAAATCTATATACAAGCTTGTTAATTCTACTTTCAAATCAAAGCTTTTCGCTTTGCTGTATCTGGATTTCTAGAACCTCTACCAGTACTGTTCCGTCCCTGGTCCGACATTTTTATCGATTATATTACATTATTATTTATCAGCGAATGTTATGGTAGAAAATATCAATATATTGTTACTGTTGTTTATTGTTTAACAAAAATGTGTTACTTTATTCTAGTCAAAGGTCTATTTGTAGAGGAGTTTGTAGATTGATTTGTTGAGAAAGTCTATTGCTTATATGGTGTATTTGATAATATAATATCCGATAGAGGTTCACAATTCGTATCAGAATTCTGGAAACATCTATCTAAATGATTATCAATCACTTTGAAACAATCTTCTTTGTTTTATTTCGAAATCGACGGCCAAAAAGAGAGAATCAATGTTATGGTAGAACAATACCTCAGAGCTTTTATGAATTTCTATTAGAACGATTGGTACGATTGGTTTTCACTTGTAGAATTCGCGTTTAATAATACAACCTCGGAAATTACAGGTGTTTCCCCATTCTTTGTTAACTACGGTTTCTATCTACACCTTGGTACCGAACCCTTATTGCTTGTGCCTTCGAATATATCAAATCAGAGAAGATATGAATTCCTAAAAGCTAACAAAATCGCTAATCGATTCAATCTTATTCTAATGAAACTGAAAGCTTTAGCTGTACAATCTATTTAAAAGTATAAGGATTATACAAATAGGATCTGTACAGATATCCCTTTATACAAAGAAGACAACAAGGTTTGGATTAGCACAAGGAATATGAAGACAAACTGTCCAATAAAGAAAGACAATGATAAATAGGATAGCCTATATACCGTTCTAAAAACCTACAAACAAACTTGTCTACTCCAACTCCTTATCAGCTTTAAAATCTTCCCAATATTTCACAATTTATTGCTTCGACCACTTCATCGTTTATAGGGATTAGCCGGTCAGAAAGCAATCAACGAAGTTGAATCCTGCCGAAACCAAGGCCAAGTTCTTGAAAGAGATGACGAAACGAATGAAGAAACTGAACGATAGAAATTTGATAAATTTTTAGACTACTACAACCAGGACGGATTCCATTACCAAATCAAATAAAAACATTATCCAGTATCCTGGTAATCTGCCGAAGATCTGCGAGGTCAAGAAGATATAATCATCGCTTTCCATTTAGCAAATCCGAATAAACCAAATCTGCTCACTTGGGTAGGTTTCAAAAGGCTTGTTGCTCCTTTCGATCCTTTATTAGTATCGGTATAAATCACATCTTCGAAACGAGACCGAGGCAGACCCAAAAAGTTTTGCCAACTAATCACTATCCCTAAAAAAGTTCAATTTAATTTATTGGTAGAAATTAGAGTATTCTAGTGTTATATTGTATTGCGATTGGTGATCGATCGCCTTGAGCGGGGGGTACTGTCATGGTGCCAACTATATGTTCTGTAGTTGCCTTCGTGCCTTAGGCACAGACCACTAGAGTGCCCTGCTTCCTATAAGTAGGGCCTTACTCTTCCATAGCTCTTCTACTCTTATGGTACAATATAAGTCTTTACCTGTACCTTAACAGTTTGTATTATCATTATAGAAGCTATTATAGCTTCATTTTATTCAATTATATCAAAGTTACATTCTAAGCATGATGCGATTGCATTGATCATACCTACCGTCGACCTACCACGTACTACCGATTAGAATTACCACCAATCCACAATAAATGATTACACTACTGCAGCCGGCTTACCCCTACAGTTTCTTTTCTTGAACCACATCCTTAACTCCGCTGAAACCGATGTCTCCTCATTTATAAACCTATTCAATGATCCAAAAGCTGCACATTTCGCAGCAGCCCAAACTGTATTCGAATCGATCAAATCGATCACCTCATCTCTACAAAACCAAGCTACCACTGTACAAACCCAAGTCGCTGATGCTCAATCAACTATTGCCGAGTTGAAAGAGACAAATGAGATATTGAAACTTGCTTTATACAAAAATTCACCAGCCTTGTTTTGCTGCAAGTATTTCACTACTTTAGAGAAATTCAGTAGTGATGAAAAAGATATTGCAAAGCGTTAAGATCAATATACTACATTTCGTAGTACTATCAACTACTGCTTGACCACAGACTACAAAAATGAATCAGAATTCCAGAAGATTACATTCCTTGCTAATTTACTTTTCGGTTCTGCTTATATAAACAATTAGATATATTTCGATGAAATTATTGATAACCCATACGATTCCGATCTTTGGCCTTCTGGATGGCGTACGGTTGTAAGTATCTGGTGTGAATTGAATAAGCAATACCAAACTCTTGATCTCTTACGAAAGGTATCTATGGATTACGATAAGTGTAAGATGAGAAAGACTCCATTTGGCAATTTTATTACTGAATTCAAACAACTCGCTATTCGATATAAGAAAATTGCCGAGCAGTAAGTCGCTAATCTTAAGCTCAAAATCTCATAAGAATTGATTGATGTTTTAGTCAATCGCCTCAACAAACTCTCTACTGCTGATATCGATACATGGATAATCTGATGGCAGGGCATCTATAACGATTTGGAAGAAAAGTTCTACCTCGATAGCCAACGGAAAAGCTAGGGTACTAACTTCAACTGTGATCAATCTAAACTTTACGATAGGAAGTATACTGCTGTTGCTGCATTCCCTATATCGAATCCCTTCAGCGATCCTATACACTTAGATGTTGTTCGCCAAAACCAAAGTTTTCCCCCTCGTTATATTCGGGAGCAATGCTTTGAATTAGATATTTATATTTATTACAAGAAATCTAGTCACATCAAAATGAATTGTAAAAAGAAGCGTATCAACAATGCGAAATACAACACTAATACTAATTCTACAAAATATAATCCCTCGATTAATCGCTTCCCCGCTACTAGTCAATATCAATACCAAAACATTAATCGTTTCCCTACAACCAATCAATATCAAAGCATTAATCGCTTCCCCGTAACCAATCAATACCAGAACTCCGGATCCTACCGCAGCACTATTGCTCCTTCGTACCAGAACTCGTTTTCATTCGCTAATCGTTTCATGGCTATACCAATACGATACGCCTCTCCTACCTCCTTTAATCCTACTCAAGAAATCGATTTAGGAGGATATGTTGAGGGATCGGTTCAGTCGGAGAACAATAGAAGCTCAACTCCCCTACCGGATATATTAAAAGATTAACCTTGATTTATAATCGCGAATCGAGATTCTTTGTAGAAGATTTATCTTTATAGATTAGAAGATCAGTTATATCTAGGGATTCTTTATATCTTAAATCAATGAATAGCAAATCTCTTAAAATCTCAACAGAAATCTCCCTTACGCTTAATATGAATATCCTGTTTGCTGATTTGATAGACAATGAAGCCGTAGGATATAGATTTATTGATCGAGCTTTTGTTTTCAAATTCCGTATCCTTATATACCTACTCCCCGCCATTTGCAATCTGCTATTCACAAACAGAAAAGCTGCTAATATCCTATCCCAATATGCATTGTTAGATCTGCGGATTAATAACTATAAGGAAATCGGCTTATTCTATATTACCAACTTTTCCAACACCGACCCTATAATCCTTGGCCTTCCATGGCTTTAATACCATAATTCCATTATTGATTGGATAACAATATCCCTTAAATTTACATTCACTTATTGCTCGAAATATTGCTGTTGTACTACAGCTCCAACAATCGCAACTATCATCCCCAATCACAACAATATTCCGATTCTAACAGTCACCATACCCAAACCAATATTACACCTACCAGCTCCAAAAGAATCTGTTTCAAACCTATACCAAGCCTTCACCAAGGAAATCACTAATAAAAGTTTTCAAATCTTTTCCTTCACATCTCTAAATCAATTGTCACTCCTTGAACCAATCATACCAACCCTAACATCTTTAGAAAAAAGATTCGAAACCAGAAATCTATTCCATCCTACATTCGCTACCAACCGCTACCATACCCACTAAATCAACAGGGAAACAGAGACCCGAATAAAAATGATACCAAATCAACCAATCCGAAAGCCAGCCCTAGCGCAAATCATTACTGACACTAGGATATACAAGAAACTCCCTCGGAACTCAAACGTTTTGCCCCCATTGAGCACCCCATCACCACCACACTACCCAACAAAATCGAACAAAACCCTACAGGACATTCGACAAGAGATGAATAATATAAAGTTTCTCACAGCCAATAGCTTTATCCAATTCTATAAAGATCGAAAGGCCTATATTACAAGATTAACCTGGGATGAGCTAGATAAAGCATATAAACTGTATCAAATAGTAATAGATGATCCGATCCAACTACACCACAGCATTACAAAAAACAATATCGAAAAGTTTATAGAAAAAACCAAACAGCCAATACCAACTGCAGCAAAGATCTCAAGCAAACTACCACCCTAGCTCCGCGATCTATTCGCTGGCTTCCTACCTTCTCTCGCCAACAAACTCCCACCACAACGATCCTAGAATCACAAAATCGAAATCATACCAGAAGAAGAGCCCCTATATAATAAAGGCCGCCCAATATCCCCAACCGAATTCCAAATCATTCGCAAATGGCTCAACGATAATCTAAATAAAGGATTTATTCGCGAATCCCGCTCCCGATCAGCCGTTCCTCTCCTTCTAGCTGAGAAGCCTGGGGAAGGCGTTCGGATCTGCCAAGATTACCACGGTTTGAATAACGTTACTATCAAGAATCGTTACCCTCTACTATTGATTAAAGAAACCCTCGACGCCCTGTGCCACACTAAAATCTATACCAAGTTGGACATCATCGCTACATTCAATAAACTTCGAATCGCAGAGGGCTATGAATAGAAAACTGCTTTTACAATTCGTTTTGATCTATTTGAATCTTTAGTAATGCCATTCGGGCTCTGCAACGCTTCTGCCTCATTCCAGAATTATATCAACCATATCCTTTTCGATCTCCTGGATAAGAACTGCACAGCTTATTTAGATGATATCCTAATCTACTCCGAGAACGTTGCGGATCACCGAAAACAAGTCCGCGAGGTCGTCCAGAGACTCATCAATGCCGGATTACAAATTGATATCGAAAAATGCGAATTCGAAACAAAGAGAACGAAGTACCTTGGTCTAATTA
>PHWZ01000663.1:0-15457 GCA_004379285.1 Botryotinia calthae
TAACAATAATAATAAAATAATAATAATAATACCAGCAATATCCCTTGGAATGGGCAGAAGAACGGGTGGGTATGAGCAGCAAAGGAAGAACGCTGGTGGAATGAGTGGATGGTCCGCTCTATGTCGTGTCTTGACTCTCTCCCCTCCCCCTTTCGTTCTAACTTGCTTTTGGCAATGTTTCCAAGGATTATAATCGCGCTCGCTGCTTTGGCTTTTGGCTTTATCCTCGCTTTGCTCGGGTGCTAAGCTGCTTACTGGGGAGTGTGGTAAGAAATGGTCAAGGGGTCGGTGATTGGGGATGGGTGGTGATTGGGTGTGTGCTCAAAAAAGATGTCTTCTCCAGTCTTTTTCCCTTGCTCTTTTAGAGGCTGCAACCTCCGGAACTTGGGTACGTCGTGCTTGCTCGTTAGAGTGGGTAAAAAGTATGACCCCGGGTCGAATGAGTGGGAATATCTACGGTACTATCGTATAGTTCGTGCCTCGTGCCTCGTGCATCGAATAATGACGAGAGGATATGTACGCAGTACGTACCGTTTTGTTCGATGGTCCGGCTTCAAGCTTGAGGGAAGAGAAGGAATGCTAGACAATCTCTTTGCTTCTTCTTGTGCTCGCCCGTTCGACGCAGAAGTCGTAATGTTCGTAAAAGTCGTTGGACAAGCAAGCAGTTGGCGAACAGGGTTTAGTGCTAATAGGTCTGAGAGTACTCACTAGGTAGTTTGTGGACGGTTCGAGGGATCAGATTGGCTGTTATCGTGATCTGAAGCAAGCTTCCAGGGGGGAGAAGCAGTTGAAGGTTCTCAAGGTCGTATGGGTTATGTACTCTACGTGGTATGCGGTATGCGGTATGCAGGTGAGTGAGCGCAAGAATTGTCAGGGAGGGTGGTATTGAAGAACGAAGGATGGAATACTGTAGGTGGTAGGTAGTAGCACAGAATCCTGAGGATGACACTAATGAAGAATCTCGGAGATGGGGGAGAACGTGAATGCGTGTGCGTTGTAGATGGCTGCCAGTCCTTTCGTCGGTGTGTCTGTGTGCACTGTGCGTACAACGTACCTAGTATGTAGTGTATAATTTCCCGATGTTCCTTCTTCTGGCTTCCTCTCCTTTTGGGGGTCGGTTACAGGATTCCGTGAACTTTTGATCTCTTACTATTGAGAATTGGCAGGAGGGTGGATTTGTACGGGAAAGTGGATGTCAAATGGAATTCATTCTCCTTCTAGAGCAAAGAAAGAGCTGCCCTGTTGAAATGACTTTAAGCTCTTTACAATGAGTGAGACAAGAGATACTGATGCTGTAACCGAATGAGAATGTGGCCGTGAAAGGTGTCTTCGATTTAGAATTACATCCGTCATATTATTGATATTCATTGAAAGAGACGTTCAACTGTGGAATCACGTCCCCCAATTGTTATATTACAATTTATCTACTGATACTGTCCTAGGAAAACCGGTACATATTGCGGAGGCATGATTTCCGAATCGATAGATCACATCCAAAATGACAAAGCACCAAGAGGTACCTCCTACCTCCGGACCTAGGTACGTACATAAGACGATGCAAAATGCCTTTGAATGTATGACTCAAGAAAGCGACCGCTAGGACATCATCAATTCTGTTGAGAAGGCAAATATTAATGGAAATTCCTAGCTGTTCAACTAGACTAGGTCGGTCCAAGGGCTGGTACTGGTTGTTGATATACAGCAGTGTACAGAGTAGCCGACAGATAATAAAACATGACTTGTGCTGCTGATTCAACCATTCAATTCTTCCATCTAAATTTATATCCTTTCGTGCGACTCTCTACCCGCCCATTGTATACTTGTATCTGTGAAGCCTAAGAAGAAAAACAATAATGGAATGATCGATTCTCCCTTCCAAAATCCATACGGCTCTACCATTCCCCAAAACCTCGCTCTCTCGCTCTCCCTCTCCCTCTCGCTCTCCCTCATTTATCCCTCTGTCTGTCTGTCTAACTTTCATAAAATAAGGCAAATATGAAAAGCCTCGGTGGCTTGCTTAATTAGAGCCCTGTCAATAATCAATGGTATGCCATCACCTCAGGCCTCGTGTTTGAGAAAGTATCTCGATCAAGGGTAAAGACTGCACGCGGCACAATCGCTCCTGGCGCTTGTTTCTAGTTTTGTGCTCCCTCTTTCTTCCATGGAGTGGCTTTCTCTCCTGATATCTGATCTCACGTATCGACTGAGTATGTATACAACCCACCGGTCCATTTTCTTTCATGCCATTGATGATTTACTGAAGTTGTAGAAATGAGGTAGGAGTAGGAAGGAGGCGAAGCATAACCGAATGTACTGTCAGCGTAACCTCAACAATGAATTGGTAACGATGGAGGTGTGCAACTCCTAGGAATCTCTATGTCACTGTGCCATTTTCAAGGTGGTGGCTTTGTTTCTCGTGCATCATCTGAGGAAAGCAGGAAATTTGTGTTTCAAGGTTGTCTTCCACAACCACCTTCGCTAGGTTTTTGGGGCGAACCTACAAGCAATCCAGATCAAAGCTCACTCTAGAACTTTAGATCAACGTTAAGTAAAATCGATTATTATTTTAAAAACTGGGTACAATAGTTCAAAGCATTAAGTCCTTGGAATATGAAACATATATATCTTTGGAGTTTCTCCACATCACTTGCGACCTGCATTTTGGATAAGAAAATGCTTCTTCCTTTCTTTCTTCTCCTTCATCCCTTGCTAGGTTCACATAATTATGCTGTCTCTTAAATCTTATGCCACCACTTGCATCGGCTTCATCTACCCCATTAGATATGTAATCTCCGCGTAACCTTGCCATCTGCATATCTGGACCATGCTTCTTGCATCGGGAGTAAAAATTGTGGTTCCTCCCTATGCAAATTACTTTCTCGGTCGAACCTCACAGAAAGGAAAGCTCTTTGATTGATATGACGATCTAATAGTCATTGGCCCATTAGTTAATGGAGCACGGAGGGTCGTATTGGCATGGAGAGCGGAGTAATATTCAAACTGGGAACGAGATTTAGAATTCAATTTCCAGAGAGACATCACAAAATAAGCTAGTACGACCGCTTGGGGACTCGGAACTTGCAATTGAGGAAGCTGAAGACAGCGTGTTTCTATATTTGATCTCGAATAAGAACTGGGAGGACCATGTATGGCATAAATCACCTTTCTGCGTGGGGAGGAAGTGGATCATGAGGGGCGTGGTTGACGGAAGTGTTATTCAATAAGTGCGTCGAAAAACATTCGTTATGACATTTCAGTATCCAAGCACAGATGATCCAGTCAGTGCAGTACATTGGTGCATTGGAAGACCTAAGAAGATTCATGCGTTAAGTTGATAGAGAGGCAAAAATCTTGGCTGTAAAAAAATGAGGAGGGAGTGATAAGATTCTTAACTATCTTATAATCTGACTAAGTCAGGCTTTCTCTCATCATGAGGGTCAGAAGAAGTACCGGAGAATCGTACTCCTAATCATCTCATCCACAATTTCGATGGACGAGCGTGAAGATAGACAGCTTCGAGGAAGAAAAGTAAATGCCTCTGCGTGAATAGCGCGCGATCTGAGCGTTAAACTCGCTCGATGATCGTTGCTATGACGGCAAACTTACTCAGTGTGTAGACCCGTGAATTTCCTAGGATCGAAGCTTTTGGCAGACTACAGTTGACAAATACCATCCCTCTGGTTGAGACCAACGATGCGACCTCCACTCCAAAGACGACGGATATTTCAACCCGCGAGTCACGAAGATGCTTGGTATGTCATCCCTCGGCCGTCGTATCCATAGGGGGTCGGTATGTTATTGTGAAACGACGCTGAGGAGATCTCGGTTGGCCTCAAGAATGCAGGTACTATTTTTCGTAATGACTCCTTGAAGCCGTTGAGACGCTTGTGAATGATTGCCTATCTTTCTATTCTTGTAATCTTTGAACTTGAAAACATCCTTTCGTGGCCTTGCTTCAGATCTTTCGGACGGTGATAGTACTGTTGACATGTTCATCACAAAGCTCCATGGACTCGTGCGACACGAAACGAATACATTGAATTGAGATTTTCGACTTTCGCATCGTTTGTAGAATGTTGTTCCTGTGTTCAACAGCACTTGGGTCGAATTGGGAGTGGGTGGGCCGACTTGAGCGACCGATATCTTTCATCCATCTCCAGTGGCGTGGCTTCTCATATTTGGCCTTCACTGGCTGATGTTGGGTTTCCCATTCATCATTTGCTAGATTTTCTCATGTCATAACTCCCCGCCATCATTGCATAACCTTATAGCAGCGTGCGCTATGAATTGGACCCCTCTAATTCTTCCAATCAATCCGCACATATCAAATGCAAGCCATCATTGAAGTACCTTGTCACATCTACCTACAGTAAACATACCTGAAACTCACCTGACCAAATTCCATCACAATCATATGGAAGCACCTCGCCATCGAAAATGGAAGGTCTTCACAGGTTTCCCGGGAGGATTTCTTGATCGGTTTCTACGTTTACCTCCAAGGTATGTGGATTCTTCCGAATAAGATACAATCAAGCCTAAATGGAGGTGCCTGTTTGATCATCAACTTGAAACTCGATTGCACGAAATGTATCTGAATTAGAGCAAGGTATTGCCTGTTACTACTATCACGGAACCACACGTCCAACCTCTTTTTTCAAGGGAAACCCTTTTTCGTGATATCTTCTTGAATTTGGATCATGGATGAAGGGGGACCCGGAGAATAAGCGATCGAACCAACATGAGCCCATTTTTTCTTGAGGATTCCTTCTTGGATACAAAAGTTTATTTCGCAGCGTGATAACAATAGATTCCAGAGACGGGCCGCATAGATAGCCATGATCTTCAATCCGTTTGTATTATTTTTATACTCACTATACAAAGATCATCATAAAATCATGTCAAGCATCTCTTACCAATGCTTTCCCACAATTCGCAACAAAATCCCCGACATCTTAAAATTCCAAGAAATTTTTTTAAAGCAAGCAGGCAAGAAGTAGCTAGGCATTGGGCAATAGGAGGCAGGTACGCGCGAAGTATTCTTACCCTCCAACTTCTTCCAGCCACTCGAGTATCTTCAGCAATTAAACTCGGCGTTTACATACATACGATATATATGTACCGCCATGGTATAAACCAATCCCACAATATTTCCCGTGCTGCAGCAGCTTACAGGACTCCACTATACGATGCGATGCAGTGATCCCGAAAATAGAGTACTCGGTAGATACATACAATCCCACCTTCGTAGGATCTTACCTCAGTTCAAGTTGCAAGCTTCCAAGATGATTTTCAAGATGATGTACTGGTAGTTGTTTCTTGTGTGAAACGGCGTACAATCAATCGCATCTATTGAACTAGTTTAGTAATATCAAGAAGCATTCAATCGGAATGCGACGACAATCAACTAATCTCCCAGGCTTTGACATTTCAACATTTGACTATAAGTCGCTCCGGCTATTCGATATTTCAGTGCGTAGTCTACCTTCTATCTCATCTGCAATCTTACATCGTATGGTGCATTCATTTGCTGCAGAATAGTCAATACCGAGCGCTTGCTGAATGGGACCTGCCCGCAGTCATAAATTAAAAAGATGTCTGACTGCATTTTCCAAAAATGTGATCTTTAATCGATTGGCTCACAATCTTTCTCCATCATCTCTTTGAGAATCTGATACATCACTAATTGGCTAGCTCTTTCACCCCAAAAATGCAACATGAATAAATATTGATCTAAACAGGGTTAAATTAATGCAGGTATGCAAGAAACATCGAAGCTTGAGCTCTTCAGAACCCTCATTGGAGAGAATGGCACGGCTGTCTCATCTTTTCTTTCCATTCTCTGGAAATTGATCGCCCATCCGTCGCGTTGCCGCTTCTATGCACACGGAGTGCATCTACATCCCTTCATTTGTTTAGATCTAGATTCACCGAGCACCAATCCCAACTAATTGAATCGTTCACAGATCGAACTGTAAAAGCGATAATACCATTCAAGCTTAATACCAGGATCGGTATTGAAGCGACTCTTACTACCGGTCGGTCTTCGTTGTCATTTTACCCCGGCTATCAGACACCATGTTGTGCCCTCGTGACTACGGTAGCGCTTCTGCAGACCACCAAAGCGACCTTCCTTCTATAATTATCCGCAAATCTTCTTCAGCTGTCATTGCTGGACTAGTAACTCGATGTCGGCGTCTAAATCATAACTGTTGCACTCCAATGATTTACTTCTGGATCTGTATCTCCAGATTTGAAGGCAATACAGAACGGCCAAACACCGCAACACATGCCGACTAGTATCTCTGCCCAAATGCTGCTGAAACACTGACATCGGAGACTACTGAGATACCCAAAATAGCTCCATTCTTTTGATCTGACAGACCATCTGTGCGGGATTACACTTTTCTTTCTTGCTTTGCATTTTCTACTGAATGAAGCTACTTCAATCCGGCAATGTCTTGCTTACTCTGTAGGGTCCTCAGAGAGCATACTTCAGAGCATGAAACGCCGGTGTTTACGGATGGATTCCAAAGGAAGTTCCCTTTGACCATTTTCTTCTAGACTGTATCAGATTATTCTATAGCAAGTAACTATTAGCAAGTCGTTCCACATCTCCTTTTGGTAAACCAGGTATCTACCATGATTGTTTATGTCAGTGTGTAGTGCCATTGTCAGTGTCAGTGGGAAAATATCTACGCACACCTTAGGATTGAAATAAAGGAGGATTAGTTACCTAGTGTGGCTCACTGGTTTTCCGCATTTTGCAAAAGGGTGGCTTCGCTACCACATTTTACTAACATCTAAAATATTGTTTTTAAAATTGCCCTGTGAACTGAGTAAGTCAAAGCAGCGTACTTGCAAAGCTCTCAGACATTCTGTACATCAGCATGTTAAATCGCATCCTGCATGGATTGATTCGTGGCTTCAAAGAGATCGAACAATTGAGTTAGCAGCTTTACTGTACGAAATACCGGCAGCTGTTCTTCCTCCGTACCTCGCCGCAAAGCTACAGCATAGTGGCACTCTCTCCCTTTGTACATTCGTATATGAATGTCTTGCCTTACCCGAAACATCCATTCAACACGAGAAGGATTTCGCTTGAAGTATGATTTTTGCTAGGATCTCACTCTATGCCCCATCTCGTAGTATTTGGAAATGCTTACTTAACAACTGGTGAGATGAGATAAGTGGTTGAATAATGTAGCAATTTTTTCTTGTTGCATATCGCGAAACGTAGGATCTGAGATCTGATGTCTTATCATGCTTATTCCATCCATCACTTTTCTCAATAAAGGAAGGGGTGAATGTGGAGGAGTGGCTCGTGTACATTGTGGATGGAAGGATGAGTCAATGTGCACCAGGCGAAAAATCCTTTGTTGATTACATATCATGTGAAAGGAAGTTTGGAAGAGCGGAGGAAGGATTGAAGTTGGCGTGAAGGTAGCAGTGAGAACGGGTCAAATGTACCTCTGTGCAAAATGATGGATTTTCCCACGTTTGATGTTTAACGGGATGGCTGTTTGAGGCTCAGATGGGATTTGGAATAGCGGTCATTATGTTCGAGATGGAAGAAAGTTCTTCGTGAATTCGATGGTTCATTGTATTGTCGTAGGCAATGGACCTCTCTGCGCCGCAATATACTACGATGATAGAGATACTGCTGGAGGATCCAGTTGCACGTCTTCATGTATGTTTCGGGTTTCGTTTCGAGGTAAGCTAGTGTTGAAATATACGGTATCGGTATACACATCGATAGGAACCCTTGCGGTATTGCTCTCTTGTATTGCGATCCTATGCTGGGTAGTAGCATCAAATCAACAATCATGTATGAATCTATAGCATCAATTGTCGTTCGTACCCTCTTTTGAATAGATGTTTTATGTCATATGCGCATGACTCACCCAGACCACACGCACGTTAGAACTATCGCAAGCATCTTTCGAGTCCTATTGCTCGATATGATATTTCTCTCATCAGAAATCCACGTATTCACAGCCATTGAATGGTGTAAGAATACACTATTGCACGTGAGAAACGCAATCATATCGCATAATGCAAAATGTGATGTGAATCTCAAATCCCCAGAGAGTATCCGTCTGGATATCGGAAATCAAGTTCAGGATACGCATATTTATCCCCGTACCTCTAGCTTTAGTGAGCAAGATGGGAAGAATCTCAGGCATAGTTTAGAAGTACCTACGATTTTAACTTGTAATTTAACAAAAATGATAGTTGCATGTTTATTTAGTGTCTTGGTTTCCTTTCGGGGAACCAAGTGAACCAGTCCTTGAAATCTTATACTAGGGTAATGAGATATACTGGTATCTCGAAAGCTTATGATGATGCGCTGTTACAATGGTCTACCTCATCGCGATGTCTAGAGTCCAGGATATTCCTCAACCTCTTGCTCAACACCCAACTCGGCGTCTTGCTCATCTCCTGTCTTCTGTTTCTTCTTCGGACCTTTTCCCCAACTTTTCAACGTATCCTTCTATGCCAACTCACTCATATCAGAGCTTTCAACTTCCACTGTTCCTCCGCCACTAGATCTGCTCGATTCGCCAGGTAATCGACGTCCGCGTTTCTTAGGTTCAAGAATGTGTGTGATATTAGCTTGGGTTTAATCTCTGGCTTCTGCGCTGCTTGTATATTCGTCTCCAACTTGCTCTTCGTTAGTCTCTTCTTGTTTACTTCCATCGCTGCTATTCTTTTTGTCGCTCTCAGCTGTTGCGAGACGTACATCTTCCTCGTGGTATTGATCACTTCCGCTGTTGGTTCTTTCTATTCACTCCTCACTTTTTCTCCTACTCCCCTCTTCTGTTTCCTCTTCCGTGCTATCATCTCGCCTTCTATTTCATCATCCTCGGCTTATGTTCCGCCACCCCCAACATTTTCCTCGAGTTGTTTCTTGGCTTTAAATATCTCATTCCCTTCAGGATCGGTATTATCTATTGTGCAGTCACAGATGATTCACGCATTACTTGATATCCTTGCCCCTTCCCCTTGTACCGCAGCCCTCGAGCATCCGACGAAACTCTTTGTCGACCGGTGTCCCAGTTTTGCCCCCTTGGGTCCAGACTTGTGTATACAACTGAATTACCCACTTGCCGGATTTGTGATTTGACTTCCCTTTCACAGGTCTGTACGTCTGACTCAGCTTGTTTTCTTATGCAACGTTCACAGTTTCCATAAAGGGGATGATATAGGGCTCTGTCTGTACGAGCCACCTGATGAGTCTGGCTTTGCTTCCATGTTCAGATTCTTGGCGGCTTGTCCTTCTGTTTTCGGAATTATGGGTGCTTTCTCCGTGGGAGCGCTCTCTTTGGGGACTTTCTTTTTGGGAGCTTTCTATTTAGGGACTTTCTCCTTGGGGCCTCCTCCTTGGCGGGTTCCTCTTATGGGTCTTCTTGGATCTTTAGATTCGAATTGGATTTCGTCTTTTTGGAGGGCTTGGATTTGTTTTGCTTGCTGGTTGAAGCTTTGGTCTTCAACACTTCGCAGGACTTGGATTTGTTCGACATGTTGATTGGAGGATTGACGTTCGCAAAGATTATTTGTTGCTTGCGAAAGTTGTCGATAATTCTTCTCATATAAATTTTCTTGCAGCTTAACATAATCTTAGGGTTGGTTAGTTTACAAAATAGTCACCGCAGCATCATTCGAGTTATCTTGAGATTATTTTCTGCTGTTTTTTGGCACACATGTTTTCTCTTTCTTTCATATTCGACCAATATTCATCTACACGGATGATTCTCAAAATCGCCAGTCAAAGGATACCTCGAAATAAAAAAACTAACAGACACTGTGTTTCTTAAGCCTACGAAATACAAACATTCCAAGATTGAGAAATCAGTGCTCCTATTAGTCTAAAGGGTCTTGAAAGAGCACACTTGTCGGACTACTTATTCTTCCAAAGACCTTTGATAACTTGACATGCTGCTACACGAAGACAGATCTATCCCTTCAACTGGAAGGAGAAGCAAGCTCAATCACTCTTTCATTATTCGGTCCTCATTCGCACTTATGGTATGATCTTGAATAGACATTCGTATAGTATTCGCTTGAGATAAATATAGACGGCTGTCTGACCAAGCAGCGATACAAAAACTTTTAACATTTCGACAGTGGTGTACTTGCAACGAAGTATATCTCGGTTTACCTAGAAATTTTAACTTCGACACGGAAAATTCAACAAGTTCTAAACTGGGAAATTGGTAAAGGGACTACAGGCATACGCTCACATGTAGAAGAGTCATTCCATCGGGGTCTATTGAGTTTGTTAGATGTCTGATCCTCGGGTCTCGGTGGTATCTGTCGTCAATCACACAGCTCTCCAATTGCAAGTAATGAACACAGACAGTATTCGATAATAATATACTCTAGCCTCATCACTCATCACAGAGGTGTCAAAGTTGTTTCGCCCGAAGTTCCTTCCCAAGTCATGTGTAGGTGCAAGCCAAGTTGGGTAAAATTATAACATGTCTGGTGTAGTTTTAGTGAAATCAGTGTAAGATTGGCTAGCTAATCATGCAATCATTTGAGAGCCGATAAATGCACACCCCAATGATTACTAGAACAATTTTTATCCACATCACAAATGATAAACCTTTACGTATTATCTCATATCAATTCCAACAATGACCGCTCAAATTCTCAGTTCAATCTCAACAACAAACAATCTCTCAAAAATAGATCCTCGACAGTTGAAAGAAATGTATGACTTGGGATGCACGATTAATTCGTCTTTGACGTGGTGCTCGTATCACTTTATCACTTTCATAATAAAAGCAGCGGTTTGTCGAGTCTCGTGAGAATATAAAGGCTCTAGTCATGCAAGTATCTGCCGGTCATCAGCTAGTTTGAAGCGGCTATTGGGAAGCTCCAAATGAAAATGCAGATGCAGTGCCAGTGTGGAGTTTGTCTTGACTCGACAGCAACGTCATCTGCACGAATTGCTTGTTTTCAGTTGCCGGTGGGGGCAGTGGGTATCTGGCGGAGAAGTCTCTCTCTCAGATAAGACGCTGCTTTGATGTGAGATCCATTTGTTTGCGTGTGACATCTCGGCGGCAAGACATTGCTTGGAAGCACACTTCGACTTTGTACCCATGCATATATGCCCCACAGTTCTCGTTTTGCAACAGAGCGTATACACTGTGCACTGTGCAGCGTAAAGCTATCGAATTTTTGCATCAAGGGAGTGATTCAAGACTATCCTCTGTCTCATCAAAAATGAAGGGGAGTCCAGATGCACATCTGCTGTCCAATCATCAGACAATCTACAGAATCATAGCGTCATTATCTATCAATCCTGTCTTCATTCTTTTCTGATTTCTGATTTCTGATTTCTGATTTCTGATTTCTGATTTCTGATTTCTGATTTCTGATTTCTGATTTCTGATTTCTGATATCTGATATCTGATCCATCACATCTCAGCTCTATTCTTCACGTGAAATCTGATCGGATCAATTGCAAGCAAAGCTCATAATATGGCTGGAACCGTGGCACTGTGGCACCTTCCTCCCACGCGTCGGATGATGCCTTTTCGGGAAGGCACAGGCCACCTTTCGAACAGTTCATTCGTCATCCCACCATTAGCTCCAACTAACTGATCGCTCCCGCATATAAATCACGTTGGTTGGATCACAAATGTGATTGCTCACTGAGGCTTCTTACCACTTCGGGTCATGCATGTGACGCGCAGGATCACTCAGGTCTTGAGAATAGGTAAGAGATACCGAATGAGGAAATGTACGTTAGTTTTGAAGGTCTCTAGACTCGACTTAGAGCGATGAAGTGCTTTTGTTGCATGTCTGAATTTTATGTCAATTATGCCATGGTCGAAGACTGGCTCTTCAGGACTCTTAGTTGGAGATATGCATGTTTGGTGGGCCCAGAAAGAGAAGGTGCTTTTATGAATCTTTGTGCTAGGGTTCCATCATTTCAAGTCGAGATAAACGAAGACCCAATATCTCTTTACCAAGATATCGGGAGGACTAGGTCTTGTCAAGAGCCAGACCCTTGGATGGATTCTTGTGATAAACAGTAGATATAGTGCTACCTCACCCATGTGTGCAGCTGGTTTGGTCATCGCCAGTCTCAATTGACATGATTGTTTGACCGAGTTATCGTCGCTGACGTATAGGTATACACCATCTAGTCTATATATCTTATCGTTACTGGCACATTCAACCTTCTAGTATTGTATCCACTATCTTTTCATGATATCGTTCTGTTTTCTTCAGCACAAGTGTGCAGTCGATTCATCAAAGATTGCGAGAATCACCCCAGGGTTAGAGTTACATGAGATCCCTTTCACCACAAATATAGAAGCTTTATTGGTGATTCACTCTATTGGCTTCGTTTTCATTAGTCTCGACGATAGAGTTATGTATGGTCAAAGTGATGCCATCTCATACGTATCTCTATCCCGTCCAAATCTCACCTGCAGTTCCCTGGCAAGATTATCTTCGTGTCTTTAACCATACAGCTTCTACAAGTCTATGTAAATGAAGTAATTCCGGTATAAACTTGGAATATCTCCCGGTATCAGCCGATACTTGGTCTTATAAACCATCCCATCACTACCATTTCTTTTACTGTCGGCTTACCATAACTGTTACTGCTGACATTACTATTATTCATTCAAGCGTAGTCCTAGTGCATCTTCCTCTTTCCATGACATCATAGCGCGCAAGTCTCATCTGAAGGCAACCCCGAATTCACAATTCCAATTTATTCCCAGTCTATAGGAGTAAAACTTGATCTATTTAATAGTTCATAACGAAGAAATTTCTCGATGCATCACCAACATCTCTATACTTCTGTGGGCTTTGTCCCCGGAAAGAACTCGTTCCTTAATCAGAGTAAAATCCCAGTCCAGTATTCGGGTTCTAGGAGCAGTTGTCACAATAAACCCTTTCCCTCATGATTACATTCTTCGGATGTGGACTTAGATGTAAAGATCATCCACTATATCGGAACTTTGAAAGACACAAGGCTTCCATCTCGTGATCCATTAGTGATGAATCATCAATGAACAGTCATATTGATAGCTAATGGAAAATCTGTTCTTCACTTCCATTTCGGCTATCTTTTTCAAACATGCTTGTCGTCATGTATCTATTAATGCTGTTACCGAAAAATTGTTGCATCATTTACAAAAGTATCGAGCTTCAGTGACATACCTTTTGTAGTAGACATAAACCAAACGGAATTCCCTCCCTGCTTAAATAGTTGAATTTTTGCTTATGACTTGTAGGGCTCATATATTCAATTCTCTTACTCTCTTGGTTGTCTATGACGATTTTCGTTTGTGAACTTGAGAGATAGTGTTCATTCACTAGAAAGTACGACCGACTGCGTTATGATATCTGCTTTGGAGAGTGCTGGGATAAATAAATGTGCACCCCTTGTAGATTCTACGACTGATAAAATGTTTAAGAAAGTGATATTACTTTCGGTAAATAGTTGTACCCAGGCATCCGAAAAGAAAAAGGACTTTATTTTTAGAAATTCCGTACATATATTTTCGGTATGATGAAGGGGAAACTACTAAGCTTGTATCAAAAAGAGGCAGTCAAAAGTAGCCGCATAGACGCGTATGTTATTTCCCGTGTTTTGATCTCCATCATCCGAACTCTATATTCAGGAGGAACTTGAATTGTCATTGGGATTTTCCTATTTGTAAAGGTGATAGGGTGTAAATTTGGTATCTTGCCTTGCTACCGAAACATCATAAAAACTATCACTTAGATTGTTATTATTGAGATTGCTAGCCTTTCAAGCTTAATCCCCCCTCATTAGCCATTCTCGTCATGAAAACATCTACCTCGTAGCTGCTACAATTTATTCTATTTCATACTTCATACTTTATACTTCATGATCCATACTCCATGTTCTATCCAAGCCTTCAAACCCCCTCCTCCCTTCTCAAAAGAACCACCCCCGCCCCATCACCCGTCAATAACCATCCTTCCCCCCAAGAAAACCCGAACAAAATACCCAGCCTATGTAAATTTGTAAATCATCTAAAACCTATATCTCTCTCCATCCAACTCTAACTCCACCATCCCATTCCAACTCCTAGGCTATCCTCCAAGTTTCCACAAAAAGAAAACAAATCATAGATAGATCCACACATCTAGTGCTACACAAGGAAGATCATCACCGTAATATTTAACTTGTTTTGAATGCCTAGCGCTAACATGAGTATGGATATGAGTATGAGCATTTCTACAATCTCTCTCTCAACTCTGAGACCCACGATCTGTAGGAGAGGAAATGATCCACGTAATTCTCAGTACTTCTCTTCCCTTACTTGCTCATACGCATAAGCCGAAAGGTGAAAAGAAGAGAAGGAGACACGATACAACAAAATAAACATAACATACACCATGATTAGTTCAAACTACTCAAGGAGAAAGTCTGATAAATACATTGGCGAGTATCCATCTACCATTTCTCCAGTACTAGTTCTCGAGGATATGAATCGTTGGGTAATGAAGATGCCGATGTATGAGAATCTTTCTAACTTCTCAGCTTCACAGTCTGTAGAATACACACGAGTAAACAAGCAAACAAACATCCGCCGCGCAATGCGACTTAATATTTCACTCTGTACTAAAAATCGATGCGCTACCCCCCCAGTCATCCAACCGATCATTCTCCAATCCTATATCCGATATATAGAAACTCCATACACATGCTCTACTATGACTATAAGCTCTAATTAATACTTAATAACCACTCATCACCATTTATCCTCACGTCCCCAGCCGCCTAATAGTCATCAGTTATTAGGTATATGAAAATTGCATGATCGAATAAGTATACAATACTGAGTATTTCCATAGATTACAGCTGTGATTTAGAATCTCATATGCGTTTTGTTGTTCTTTAAGTTATGTGATGTGGTATACTCACCCATTTCAATAAGGTCAAAGAAGTCCTTCTATTCTTTCCCTCAAACTCAGAGTCTGAGATTCGGAGTTTAGAGCTCCTCTGTACTCCATTTATCACTTCACTCGTCATCTACCACCAAACCAAGTAATCAAATGATCATCTGTCATTTATCATTAATCATCACCATCCTCATCATCACCATCAATCATCACCCCCCCTCTTAAATATCAGGATAGGGATCATATAACCTTACTGCACTACCTGGATGCTGGACACTACACCTTAATAGTTTTACAATCTTATGAGTTCTAGCTCCTTAAGACTAAGCAAGCAATGTTACACCATGTGAGCTATAGGATTATTGAAACTTCACCATCCCCACGATGATACCAATACCAACAAAACGAACCCATACCAAAGCTCAATACATACCCATCTTTCCTTTTCAAAACATGTCAAAGTTAAAGAAAGCTAATACCTACAGCAATAATATCTATCTCCCACCCTTCAAACCTCCAATCCTAAGCTTAAGCTTCTCATCTCAAACTCCCCCCC
>PHWZ01000664.1:0-15451 GCA_004379285.1 Botryotinia calthae
TAAATGAAGAAAGTGCACGGTTACGCACAGACGAATTTTGTATGTAAATTGAGTGATCCATTCGGTGATATGATCCACTCGGTGATAAACCACGTTATATTAGATGAAAATAGAACAACGAGGCTTCCCTGAGGTTTTATGGTCCGTGGACTGAAATCCGGCTCATCAAGGCATTGCTGACGTACACCCAACTCTAAAGTAACGTGTATATGACCATTAATTTCCAGTCAAAGAACTCATGAGTTCATAGCAAGGTCACTGTTCCACTTGCAGTAATCACACATAAGGTTAATGATTCCTAATCCTGTGATAATCGTGATAATTTCTGAAATGAACATCTCTTAAATTAACGTAGCCATCAGATGAAAATTTTCTTCGACCTAATTATTCTTCTATAAAACCAATTTCATCATTATCAAAACTGGAATTGCTCAATCACATCTTCTCTTCCTAAGAAGCCACATCTCTCCACCAACCTCGCTCCCACTATTCCGCTATTCACCCCATCACTTCCAAGCTTACTCATCCCCTCATTTCCACCTCCAATGACAAAAATTTCTCCTTCCCCTCCCTTGGTTGGCCATGCCGATGTCCATCCCGCCATCGACCCATTAATCCTCGACGGGTTCCCGTGTGTTCCAAGCGAGATCCACGACAACGGTAAGCTCTTCGCTAACGCATAATCACTTTCCGTAGGCTCAAACACATAATTCGGAAGGTCGAGATCTGTGACATTGTAGAGATCGATATTGTTGAAAAGATACGCAAGCTCACTAGTGTGGATAACCCCAAGCCCAGGCTGACCCGTAGCATCGAGATAGGAGGTCATGATTGTTTGATTTCCGACGTACAAATATGATGGTGGGTTTGTAGTGTTGTATTTTTTAGCCATGGCTTGACTGAAAAGAACAGTGGGGCAGACGAGCAAGATATCGCGGAAGATCTGGGCGCAGCGATAGTACTCGGTACTTAAGTTTGTGCTGGGATCCGCGTGGAATTCGGATGCAGGATACAGATCTAAAAGCTCGTCAAATGTAGTGGTATTGACGGCTGTATATATGCTGGACAGGAAGTCTCTTGTGTCATTTGCGGTCTCAATAATGGTCGGTGTGAAGAGTGTGGCGTCGTCTTCCATCCATCCACCAATAATAGGTAATTTGGAAAATTTTCCTTGTGCGAGGAGTTTCGATGCTTTTTGAGGAAGAAAGTCTTGGTCGACGGTTGGGAGATAAACATCTCCATCATTGCTGTCGGCGCTATCGACTTCTTGGTAAATCATGTGGTTTAAGAGAGTCTCCATGGAGAGTGACCGCAAGCAGGCAATCGTGGCCATGGATTGATAATCGGTACTATTGCATCCAGCAAAAGTAGCAACTGCAGCGGTGGAGTTGAAGCTGATATTTGATGTCATAGTTGGCTCGAGTGCAGTACTTTCCATTACAGCTGCGTGAAAGGGTACAGGCTTCGAGCCTCCATACGCGAGGATTTGCAGAGCGACGCTCAAACCTCCTGAGGATTGTCCGAAGATTGTCACTCGGTCTTTATCTCCCCCAAAGATTTCAATGTTTCGTTGGATCCATTCAAGAGCCAATCTTTGATCCCGGAGACCCGCATTGAGAGAATTATTTTGCCTCAGAGCTTCAGAAGCTGGAAACCCGAAAATGTTGACACGGTAGTTCATTCCAACATAGATTACAGGTTCACCGCCTGCAACCGATGCATGAATAAGTCCGTCAGGTGCAGTGGTCCTTTCATTGACGGTCCCGACAATTAATGCACCTGAATTGGTTAGTGGTTTCGAATAATCGAGTTTCATAAACTCACTTACCTCCATAGATGTAAACCATGACTGGCAACTTTGAGCCATTCTTGGCCCAAGATGGTCTGGCAATATTCAGATTCAAACAATCTTCTGAAAGATTTGTGACATTTGTTTGGAACAAGAAACCCGAGTCTGAAGGCTGAGGGCAATCAAAACCCTGGACCGTAGCATTGTAGTGATAGCCGTGGGGAGGGACGAAAGCTCGGGGAGGTGCGAATCTGTTTTCACCACTTGTATCTAAACCATATCGGATACCCCGGAAACTTTCTACCCCTTTGCTAGAGGTAATTCCTGTGTACGAGACATTTGTCCTGTGGTCCAGAACATATGGTTTAGCGTTGACATGATCGGTCAGTACAGACGAGATCAACAAACATGTCGTCGACCACAAAGAAGAGAAGAGCATCTTGACTTTGAAGTAAGTTGAGGTAAGAATTGAGACGAATGATCTAAGGAAAGTTTCGAGACTATCACGCCATTTTGTATAGAAGCCCTATATCCGATTATTCCATTTAAATCAATCTAACAATCCCACTTTGATCAATGAGTGAGATTTGTTCTCGTAAGTGAAACCTACGAATAGTGTCCAATTTGAGTTGGCATGTGTGGAGCTACTCGTTCCACTCAAAATTCCGGAAGACTGATCTCAAGCCTTTGACCTCTGATACACTGAGGATTTGGCTTTCATCGTCAGCGAACTTCGAACGCTATGAGCACGAGTAAAAAGGCGTGGTTTTGCTAAGGTGTTTCTCTGAACTTTCATATATCATCAAACTCTGAGAATTGCCCATCAAGATTGCATCAGAACCGTTTTTTTTGTAGACTCTTCTCTCCACGCTAAACCCCTTTAACTATACCCACTAACGGTGTGGTTCAGAGGAATTAATATCGTACACCTCTTCTGATACGGTCACAACTTTTTTTTATTAAAAAAAATGCGGATTTTGCATAAACCCTGGTCGGTAGTTGATTGATTAGATAAGATCGCAAGCATTTTGCTTGTAATAACATGCTTTTAATCTTATCTGATTGAATCTCTCACCGCCGACCCCATCCACTACCTGTCCCAGAAGGAACTGATTCTATTTTGAGCTACTTCTTCTTGAGTCTCGGTCATCAATCCTGATACAGAAAGGCACATACCGTATTAACTCAACGACTTCATATTAAATTGGCCCTCTTGCTGTCCCTTATACCCTCTTTCCGAGTGAGAGAATCAACAAGGTGGATTGAAAATATATCAATTTCGATTCAATTTGACAATCACACACTCAAAAAGTTAGCCCCTGGTGAGCAAAGTGGTATGTGAAGTTGTTGATTTGATATGGTAGTTGACCACTGCTCGAAGACATCTGTACAATTTGGAGGGGCTCTCGCTGGGGTCCCCGATGCGTTTTGATTGAAGAATGTTTAGATAAGAAATGTCATTGCCCCACTTTATGACACATACCCTCTCTCTTCTCCGAAGTTGATGCTGATTTATCACGAATAGATTGTGTAGCATCGGCGAAGGGTTTGAGAAAAAAATCGCCTTTGTAAGCTGGGCGGAACACGGTAGACTCTATGGCGAAAGGAGATTGGCCCGGTATATTCTTCCCGAGTGTATAGTAAGATTCGACAAGGAGTATTCGGCATTTGTTCTAGCACATCTTGGCTGATAAAGGCCCTCCTGAAGCCGGTTTGGATGGAGGTTGGTGTTATATTGCTGAACACAGAGTTATAGGTTACTGTGATGATTTTCTCGCACAGAAAGCGACCAGTTGTCAAGGGGTTGAATTTCTCCAGTGGACTGGCGGAGATTGTGATGGCTAAGTTGCATGTTAAATTGATGTGGTAAACACTTTGCGCTACTTAGACATCAAGCCAAGTAGGTAAAGTTCCACCATAACTTCTTGGCGGGATGCTGGCCGCCGTGATCGTTGTAAAGATTGATGCTCATTGACCAATTGACCATATAATTTTTCTGGATTTATCAGTGATCTGAGACTTTTAGGCGATTCCAAAGGATTGAAACTGGATACTTTGATGATGTTTCGATTGATGCCGTGAATGAGACTCGGTCTGTCAATGTCTAGTCATGTTAGGAACAATTGGCATCCAGTGTTATCCTATTTTTCACCTACGTAAAAGTATCTCATACTACCATATATCGTGGGGTGGTTATGCATCTGCCAAGTTTCTCTCATTAGGATAGAAAGACCAAGGAATCACCCGTAATGCATCGTCGCCGGTAGCCCAGGCTCTTTCTACTCAAGGTATCGAGGTTGTGATTATCGACCAAGATGATCGTTCCTCACTCGTCCCAGCATCCTCCGTCGCAGAAGTAATATTCGCTCTTACAAATTTCTGGGAACCACTCTACAAAAAGCACGAAGATCTTTCGAAGCAGGGAGATCAGATTACCTGCAACTATGCTGCTGCCATTAAGATCCATCGAGGGAAAGCAATTGTCAACGCCACAACCAAAGATCTGCAGGGTGAAGGAAAGCTTGAGAGGTTTTTTGGGAGTACTTTGCCCTCCTTTAAGGGGTTGATTAAAGGAAAGTATTCTTATGTCTATCATTTTGATGTTGAAGCGGAGGTTTCGACGTGTTTTCAGCAAGAGCATAACGATTTCTGGGAGAAAAGTAGACTATACGACGAATGTGAAAGAGCATGGGGACGAGTTCGGACTAAAAAAAAAGCATGACTTCAATTTTCATGGCCGAGTGATCGTGGAGTTAATACGATTGCGAATAATGATAGCTCAGATGAATGGGTCTACAATAATGCCAGTACGAGTTTGGCAGAATATCCATTTGCTGTCCCAACTGATGCAGGTGCTTTTGTAGGGTTGTTGGTTCGAAATTTTCCAAAGCAGGACTTGTTGGAAATTAGCGAAGCAGCAAATTTCGTGACGTGTCTTGAAGTCTGGGGAAAGTCAACTGAAAAAAAGAACATGTTTACAAAGAGTTCACTGTCAAAGAGCGTGATAAGACTCGTCCAGGAGGATTTGGAAGAGAGGCAGCACAGTCTACGGCCTGTAGTGCAGAATTTGGATGGGGAAACTCCGTATTGCCCGAAGATGTAAGTTCGATCTCATATGAGGTATAAGAATATATGGACTTTCGGGTTTAGCTTGGTTCCGATTTCAAATTCACCGGCTTAAAGGAGTACTCCGAAAGCGAAGAATGAAACAAACACAAATCAATGTATCTAAAGAGATGTGGGGTGGCTCTCGAAGCTGAAAAATATTGGACTGATCTATCTGAACTAATAGACACCGTCTCAAGATACTCTTTTTTATGATGAACTCCCTCAACAGTAGATGGATAATGGCAGAAATGTCGTTAAGTAGTTCGATAATCCATGAAGAAGAAAAGTTAGTGTGAAAACTATGACGTTCGGATTACAGTCGGGTGAAGCATCTGTTCGGTCGATACATACAAAAGCAGCGATAATTTACAACATGGATTTGATGTTACACCGCATGTTAAGCAGCAAGGGTTGATGTGGATTTGATAAGAATGTAACCACCCACAGTCCCAACGTTCCAAAAAATTCAAAATTGTCACTATGGATAGCCAATCCAGAGAAAGTGTTTGGCCAAAAAGATCGTTGCTGGGTGGCTTGGTAGTAGGCAGCAGATGGAAATTGTTATTCCATTAGATGCCCCTTCATAGTCATCTTTGCTTGTATATATCAATACAAGCACCAGACACTTAGGTAGCAGCAAGAACAAAACTATATTCTGACTTGATCCGAAGATCATGACAATTCAATGTCAAATTGAAGAGATCAAATCAAGCAATCCAGCCATCGCAAGAATGAGATCTAAAATAGATAATAGACCATTCAATTTTAATCAACATATTACTGGGTGTGATGCTAGCATGCAGGAAAAGAAGAGGAAAACAGGCAAGCAGCAGATATTGCAGAGAGGTTGATTTGAGATATAGATATCGAAAGAAGTGCTTATATACAAATGGGTAAGATCGCGACTATTGAAGGGGTCGATCTCAAACTTGCGATCAATTCTCGGCATGAGTGACTGTGTCTGGATATCAGATTGGAATGGAGAGGATGTACCATGATCCCACAGAGGAACGGATGGCATATCCTGGCTTTCGCACGTATATAAACACCCATACTTGAGACCTCTTTACCTTTTTGTAGAAGCTGAGATTGTATGAAAGGGTTTAGATGGTTATCTGTTGTCTTTCTGTGTGGAATCTATCAAGCTTGAGATCGTCGGCATTGAGAAAAAGCATTTCCATTTCCCTTTTGACCACTTCACCTTGAAGAGTTCTTCGTCCCAACTGTAAGGATGTATTGGCATAAATCGCTGTATTGTGTCGAGTTGTCTTTTGACATTGCTTCAAATGATAATGGAGGTAAATATTTTGGATAAATGTGGACTGGATGAGAAAGAATTTCTATGACACATTTTCGTTTGATACTTCCTTCCTGTTTTTGTTGTTTGGTTACATAATCACCTCGCGCCCAACAGGTGTCAAGAAACAAAACCACTGATGTCTTCGAATATGCTTTGATCTTCTTGATATTATCAATTCCTAGTCTATTTGAAAAGATTCACACTCGCTGTGATCATTGTATTTTCCCGAACCCATTTACATGACTGTATCACAAGATTTACATTCCTTCATCTCACAGACCTCAATCATGCTTTCAGCAACATATCGGAATACAAAACCTCACCTATTTTCGGATTAACTGTGCATTGTGCATATGTCTTGTCAGTCGGGGGAGATTGAAGCCAATCATGTCGAGCTCCATTGCTATCCTTAAAGAGATATCATCACAGCTAGCACAATGCTCAAAATGAAGATTTTCACCCTCTCTACTTCATTGTTCGCAGCGAACCAAGTGATTCGCGTCGATAAGACAATAGACAGCTCCTATCTACGTAAGTCTCGAGCGATGACAGTATCCCAGCAGTGTATTATCTATGCAAAACCCAATCGTAAGCAGATTCCAGCATAGGAATGAGGAAGGTCGCGACGGTGATGCCCTTGGAAAGCGAGCATTTCATGCAGCCCTGTCTTTCTGATGATGGAGTTTGGGAGGGGATTGGATGAGATGGTAAATCAAGACGTCACGATCTTAGACGCCTCGCAATAAAGACCATCAAGTGGTGTCTTCATGCCTCGGTTCATCTTTGAATGCAAGCATGGTAGCTTTTATCCATTACTCAATTGAAATGCTTATCGGTATCGATATCTTTGAATTCGATATTCATACTTTCAAAGATAGTTCCGCTGGCTGGTTCTATGGTTCCAGGGGCTCCTTATCGGTCCCAAACGCTGTGACCATTAGCAAGCATGCTCCCCCGGATTCCTTATCTCAACATCCCGAACCCCCTCTCATCATGGCTCGCATGTTACTGCGTGGCTTGTATTGCCCTCGTCGCGTAGGACATCAATGGTACTAAGTATGCAAGAATGAGGTCTTCATGCTGCATGGCAAGGCTCAATGATGGGATGAATTCGTGGACAGAAGTCTTTGAGTTCATGGGTTTGGATTTTCTTATCTCGGGTTTTGAGGGAAGGAGCTCGGGACCTAATTTAAAAGAATTTCACACCCCATTTTTTAGGATCTCATGGACTTACTTTCACAACAATTCTGCAACACATTATTCAAAATTAGATTATAGTCACTAGAGCTATCAGCAGAATTGCAAGGCTGCTTTTCCCCATGTCTGAAGAAACAGGCAAGTATCCTGAAAAGGGGGAACGCGATGGCAGCAACACCTCATCTATATCACGATCTGAACAGATTGCAAAGGCGGCCGAGATGCCGGGTGTGGAGAAAGGTGAGACAATATCAGCCGATGACGAGTTATTGGCATCTCTGGGATATAGAGCCGAGCTGAAACGTGAATTCTCGTACACCACCGTCTTCGGACAAAGTTTTGGATCTATGGGAATTGCTCCAGCAATTGCCGAGAGTATGGTTTTCAGTTTAGGCAGTGCTGGGAGTGTGGGGATGGTATGGACATATCTGGTGGGATGTCTCTTGCTTATCCCGGTGGCATTGAGTCTGGGGGAGTTAGGGAGCAGCATGCCTACTTCTGGAGGATTGTATTATGCAAGTCATCAATACCCGGGAATGATTAATTAATTCATTATTGTTAACAATTGGCAGTGGGTTGCACGTCTCACACCACCACGACAGAGGGCTTTCATGTGCTGGCTTGCGTACGTTGCTTTATCTGTGACCATGTCTACACCAAACTCTAACCATGTCGTTTTAGAGGTTATATGAACGTCTTAGGGTACATCTCGATATACGCATCGACAATCTATGCAGCGACCCTTATTCTCGGCGCGATTTGTAGTATCAATACAGATTCTGCGTTTGTCGCCACAAAATATCAAAATTACGGCATGTTCGCAGCAACCACCTTATTGACCTTTGCGATGACTTGCGTGCCGTCACAAACTCTCTCTCGTCTTAATATGTTTTACATATTCCTGCAATTTGCTATGCTTTTTGCTCTGATTGTTGCTCTCGCCGCTGGAACACCCTCGGAACTCAAAAACACCGCAAGTTTTGTCTTCGCAGATTTCCAAAACACCGGGTTCTGGACAAATAATGGTTGGGCCTTTATGCTCTCCTTCCTTACACCAGTATGGGTTGTTTCCGGATTTGAAAGCGCAGCGACCATAGCGGAAGAGGCTAGTAATGCTGCCAAAGCAGTGCCATTCGCAATGGTCTCTTCATTGGTGACGGCTACAGTGACGGGATGGGCAGTTATCATAACTATTGCATTCTGTATGGGAACAGATGTGATAGGTATAGTGACATCACCATTAGGACAGCCTCTGGCACAGATTGCATTCAATAGTTTGGGTAAAAGTGGGAGTATTGCCTTGTTAGTTTTCCTATGGATTTCGAGTGTGGCCAATTGTTCGATTTTGATGGTTGCGGCTTCGAGAGAAACCTTTGCTTTCGCTAGAGGTCAGTTATGTTATTTAATTACTGGCTAAAATAAGCAAATGAAAAGTTGAGAATAAAGCTGACTCAATCTTATACAGACCACGGCCTCCCATTTTCATCCTACCTCCGTGTCCTCTCGTCTAACAAGACCCCTATCCGCGCCATCTCCTTCGTCGCTGTTTGCACACTTACCGAAGGTCTTCTCATGCTCGTCAACACTATCGCCATAAACAGCATCTTCAACCTTGCAATCATGGGCCTCTACTTCGCTTACTGTATGCCTCTCGTTTCCCGTCTCCTTTTTCGCAATTTCACACCCGGAGTTTGGTATATGGGCGAAAAGATAAGTTATATCAGTGCAGTCTATTCATTAATTTGGATGACTTTCATCTTTATATTATTATTGTTCCCGAGTTATGAGGATCCAAATGCGGATGAAATGAATTATGCAGTTGTGGTGTTGGGATTTGTATTGGTTTTTTGTACGGCGTATTATTGGTGTCCGAAGTATGGGGGAAAGACGTTTTTCAAGGGGCCAGTTAGGACGATTGACGAGATTTTGAAGGAGAGAGGTGATGTTATGGAGAGAGCTGAGGCTGAGATTGGAGGGCACGAGACAATGGGTGAGGATGGAAGTGGTAATTAGAATCGGGCGGTTTTCATTTTTTAGCGTCGGCGTAGTGATAGAAAAATTGGTTGTTTCTTGGTAGAGCTTTTATAAATGAGGTTTATTATGGTTTATCCTCTGGTTATTTGATACACAATCATTTTATATTGAGAATGAGAGTCACGTCATCAATTGGTGGTACTCACGCACGATCGTCGATGTTTCCAATCTATTATCCAAAGTCTTCAACTTCATTTTGCAAATAACCCAGCTGGTTCTCAGTGATCGTATTAGTAAACTTAGCAAGTGCTTGACGGAGCTTATTGCGAGTTATCTGTTTCGATAATGGTATTACTATAGGAGGTCCTATAATTCTAAGAATGATATCATCAGGTGTTTATTGCGGAATTTCCAATACCTGATTGGGATTCATATCAACCAACCTGAATATAAATTATGCAGGCTTAGTAAATCTTGTTACGGCTCCATTCTATGGAAGTTTCAAATGGAGTTCAATGTGTATGTATTGAGGTAAGAGTTGTAGCCATGGCTCGTCACACCCTTAACGAAAATACACCAAAAACCCTCATTTATTCAATTTTTAAACCCCCTACTAGTTCCATAGAATATAAAAGAAAATATAAAAAATCTTATTCGATGATTGAAAATCATTAAAATCGTCAAAAAAAATGAGCAGAATAGTCTTGGTAATTTTTGTTGTTGAAATAACTAGCATTTGAAATAATTGTTGAATTGTATTAATATCACTTTATCACCTATAAAAATAAGAGCTTTGGGACTTATATCTCAGAGCTCTCATTAACATGAATTGGAATTAGTTCCCTTTGCTCTATCATAATAGGAATCATATCTCTTAACAATAACGTCAAATTGATGCTAAGACTATGATCACGTATAACTCCTTATAAGTTCTCCTGTGCGTATAGATACAACTTGCTTAACACCAAGCATCTAACCCATTCATAAAAAAAATCCTTTCAATACAAGGGACGTACAAACACCGAAATTGTGCTACTAGAA
Source organism: Botryotinia calthae (assembly GCA_004379285.1). Taxonomy (NCBI): domain Eukaryota; kingdom Fungi; phylum Ascomycota; class Leotiomycetes; order Helotiales; family Sclerotiniaceae; genus Botryotinia; species Botryotinia calthae. The sequence continues at coordinate 10,410 of PHWZ01000664.1, forward strand.
TGATTTCCCTGGAAAAAATTCAGATCATTCCTAATTTTCGATTGACCATCTCGATTTATTGAACTCACTCGCCACGGTGACTCCGTCATTCATTTCCCCAAAAGTTCTTCCAGTGTGATTCTGGCTCTTTTGTTTGGTTTCGCTAGCATCAATCGTCTGAATGCTTTGTTGGAAAAATCCACCATCGTGTCGCTCCTTGCTGTCATTGACTTTAAGATAATTTTCTGGTTCCTGAAACCACAAAGTCCATGATCCTCCAACCACATCATCTTCAAAGCGAGCATCTCCCCCAAACTGAAAGTAATCGTTTGAGCCTGTCTCTTTCTTGTTATCGTCATCCTGGGGGAACATATTCAATCTTGGTATGTGGCAGTCAGGGAATCGGCTCTTTTCTCTCTCAAAAGAAGACTGGAAGAGTCTTGCAGCGCTTCTCTCGTAAGCTACTGGTACACCGTATTGGAAATCGCTTTCTATTTCCGTGATTGCAACGAATTCTAATGCATGGAATTGTACCACGCCGTTCCAGCATGTGGGGAAAATGCTTTTATGAGTGGGGGCAGGCGTCTCCTCGAGCATAATCATAGGAAGATAGAGAGATTTCACCATTTTTAAAATGCTTGGTGCGCACTCTGCTAAGTCTCTCAGATCGAGAGATATTTTTTGGTGATTGCGAGCACCACTCTGACGTACCCAGCTTCGATCTTTTCCTGGTCGTGTTGGATAGTATACTTCCAAGGCCATGGTATCGAGATCCGGATTGAAGTATAAGGGATCACGGAATAGAGCCGGATTCTGGATTAGATCTTTATATCGGAAAAGAGTCTCCTTCCGACTTTCTTGATTTACCCGTAGAGTTATTGGCATGTGTGCTTGTACAAAATCGAGAGTGATCTTCATTTCTCTTGGGATGACGGAGCGACCATGGATAGATTGGTTGAAGCTATGAACGTGTAGGGTGACGGTCCGTCCTTTGAAAGCTGTTCGCCATATTTTGTTGCGGAGCTCTAAGGGAAGCCGAGAGAAACATGTGAATGACAACTCTTTCGTTGGCATAGCCACCTGCGTCATTTCTTCGGGGCTCGTGAGTGGCACTGTGAATTGAATATTAGCTTGACACAGGGAATATTGAATAATTGAAATGCGTGAGAGTCTGGTTTAGTGAATCTTGAACCAGATGGAGCTAGCATTTTATATCTCGCATTAAGCCGCTACATCCACTTCCTTGGTTTGGGCATAGTAAGTGAACGATTTAAAAAGCTAGAATTATACTTACAGGAAGGCTTGAAGTTGCGAAAAAAGGATCCTATCATCGATCCTAACATCAACAAAAGGATCTTGAAGAAGGAAATTTGTTTCTGGGAGCTATAGGCGCCGGGAATGCCAGAGTATTGTACCATTGTGAATGGAAGATCTGTTGAATGTCTGTCGGTCTCAGCTAGAGAAATGATTATGCAGTTTTATGTTTTGTTGTGTCGAGGTTGCAAATTATGGTGTAGAAGAGCCTTTGTATACTAAATGGAGCGGGAATATGAATGTAAGAGGGGGCTGATAAACCATATATATACTGCCAAATAGTTTAGAGCGTAGGTAGAAGAATGCCGTATTCATGATTCGGGGATTTTTAAGACCGTATACATTTTGAATATCTTGCATGCATGCCGTATTCCTGATTCCGTGAATTGTAAGACCGTATTCATTTTGAATATCTGCCATGTATGCCGTATTTAATGATTCGTTGACTCGTACGACCGTATTCATTTTGAATACTCTTCATGTATGCCGTACTTGCTGATTGGTAAGAACACGAGTATCTTTGAAAGCGTATTGAAAAAAGTATTGACCAAGAAAAAGCTTTGGGGGTTTAAGGCAAATATGACTAGTCCATCGTATTGAATGAATATCTCGAGTGTTCCTGAGATATCTGGTGCTGTTGACTTTGTACCATAGGCCGAACCATGAGAGCCACGCGACTTGACGTGATCGTGTGGCTCAACAATAGAGTAGCAGTATTGAAGTTATGAAGGCAGGAGTTGAAACTGAAACCTGAAAGCGATCAATGAGCTGAGTTATATGTGACAATTCGCACAAGCAACCAATTACATGATATTTGTAGGTATTCCATGGCGGCGTTATTCATGCTAGAATGATAACATTGTAATCATCTGTTCGCGTGATCTGCCAATTATCATTTTCGAAAATCTCCGTTGGAGGACATACGAAGAATTTTGAATAACCAGAAAACGTCATGGCTTTCCACATGTGATGCTCTATAGTCCAACTACTCTCTTTCGAGATGTTTCTGAAGACCAGACACTCCTTAACATTAGGCGACTGGTGTACAATGGTTTTTAACTCATGAAACACCTCCATCGATTTGAAATAACGAATGGATCTAGTGAAATCATATCTGCATACCCTGCAGAAAGTTGCTTGATAAGATACGAGAAACCGCACCATCTTACACATACTTTGTGAGCGTTTCGCAAGTTGGGACAAAGTGTCGAAGACATGACATAAACATTGAGGAGCCATTCTGCGCCATTTTCTACCACGATGGTAGAGCTGGGGAAGACCAACAGTCGTTTTGGAATCCTCGAGAATATGTACGGCGAGCTTGTCAAGCTTTGCATTGAAATATACACGATCACGAAACAATTCGGGGTTTTGGATCAAGTCTGGGTAGTTTCGAAGAGTTTCATATCGGCTTTCCCTATTGATGCTAAGAGTTATTGGCATAGTTGCGTGGACTGATGATATGGCCGCGCTATAGCCCAAGAATTGCTCCCAGCTACGGCGAGGATGAGCGCATATGGTGACTACACGAGATTCGAAGCAAGCGTGCCAAATCATTAGACGAATCTCGCAGGGGAGGTTCGTAAAGCATATAGACTCCGGGTCAATTGGCTCTGCTACAAAGCGCTTGGAATTATCTACGATATTTGTCAGAAACTATGTATTCCCGAAGATCTAGCATATTAAAGTAAAGATTTAATCTGTCGGTTACGGCCAATCGATTTGATTCAAAAGCTAATACATACGTCGTTTAAGAATATTAGAAAGAGAACACTTGGCAATGGCTTTAGAGACGACAACCCTCCTTTTGGGCTTCAAGCCACCAGGGATATGCGAATATTGCACCATATCGTCAATGCAAATAGGATTAGAAGGATGATTCCGAGCCAATCTATGGTCGCTACAGAAGTATAGTGAGATAACAGACTGCGTCTGGACTGTATCGAAGGGCTTTGAGTGAAGAGGTCCTTCAAATGGCAATTTTGATACAATAGTAGATAAATGTACGATAGTCAGTCAATGAATAAGAGAAGATAATGCAGTATTCCGTGCTCGTCACCAACAGAGAAGAGATGAAGAAGAAGTGATAGGAATCCGTTTTTATCTATAATTACATGCATGAAATTTCAACTGGTCATAGAAAGTGTACTTTATTAACTCATTTTGCTCTGCGACGCTACAAGGCTGCCAATCTGCTTAGCGGGTGAGGTATGACAAAGTAGATCTAATTACTTTGGGAAATTTTTATCGGCACAAGAGATCTAGTTTAAGTTTATTGGCTCTAGTTTCTGTCAATCATCACTTGGACCAATTATTGATCAGCAGCGATCATCAATCATAACCTTGGCTGACAAGTGTTATTTTTCCTCTCTTTCCCATTCTCTGGGCAGTAAAGGTTTTGGGCTCACTAATGACATCTTGTGAAGTATGTCACTAATATGTGTCGGGTCTCTTTATAACAAGAACCGTCGATTTTATCAATTGTTCGAGGTGTGTGGATGCAGGAGGGCTCTTTCCCGAAAATCTGGCCAGAATGAGAGGATTCCGCACTTATAGCGAATAGATTACAGATGGAAAGAATCAATTCTGTCGATAAAAAGCTGTGTGAAACACCATATTCTCATGATTTTATATCAATATGCCTCTGAAATAATCGCCGTTTTACCTATGGACCTGTTTATGTACAAATGTTCTTCCCTATTCTCATCTCTACGCCTATTCCTGCCCAGAAATCTGACTCGAACCACTTAATCCAACATGCATCGCACCGGAAAAGCTCAGGTTTCTCTCTATCGATATCCTCATACATTCCCCGTCCCATTATCCGAGAGAACTCCTCGCTACTGTAAGGTAAGTGGGCCGAGATATCTTGAATGATTCGAATTCTTGGCACGGAGCAACCAGAATGCGTCGTCTCTATCATCTTAAAGTAACTCGTAAGAAATTTCTCATGCTCTTCTAAACTCTGGCCTGCGTAGTCGTGATATTCTAATACGACAATCTCCTTCAATCCCTCATAACCCCAACCTTCATTCCACGCCAACTTCACTTTCGTATCCCAATGTCGTTGACTACTCCAGCATGCTCTCGGCATAGTGATGCATCGAACAAATTTTGGTATTTGTTTGTATAACAAACCCATATGACCTAGAAACCACACAGTATCTTTGACATAGTAAAAGGTTTCTATGAATCTTTTTTTCGGGTCTGCATTACGAGCAGTCTCCATTGCCCTGATTACGAAGGAATCGAGAGTGGGATGGAAGTATATGGGCCTCGTATGCTCGGGGACTAGATCTCTGTACCACAAAAGAGCTTCAGCTCGACTTTCTCGGCAAACGCTCAAAGCGATTGGGACGGTCATATGTGCTCCAACGAGCGTCATCTTTCGAATTTTGGTGTCGAATATAATATGCGCTTCCACAGTGACAATACGACTCTCAAATGTTGCTCTCCAAATTTTAGATCGAATCTCCTTTGGAAGTTTTTGGAAAAGCTTGAATCGAGTTGGTCCATATTTTCGTTCTTGATTGATTGATTGATTGATTGATTGATTGATTGATTGATTGATTTAATTAACGTCCCTCTTCAGTCCATGACTATATAGGACGGCTAGACCAGAAGGGTCTAGCAGGTAAATTTTATAATACAATTGTTGGAAATCACATGTGTAGCACGTGTGGCACGTGCACACTACCATAAAACTCTTCCTTCCGAGCTTCCCGCTCTGTAGACTTCAGTCATATACA
>PHWZ01000665.1:0-15444 GCA_004379285.1 Botryotinia calthae
GGGGAGATACGAGAGTGGTGGGGACATGCCGTACCACTCCTTTGATGATGTTTTATCTATATTATACGATATTTGAAGGTAGAATTTCATGTAAGACGCAATGGCGTTATTGAAGTTGTGACACCCCAGTGCTATGTAAGCGAGCACATTAGCCCACAAATTTTACCAAATCCTACGTATTCCATCCTAGAAAATCTGATTAGATACGCCATCCCAAGGAGAAAATTTCCTCATGCGCGCCGAATTGCTTTACGAACTAATCTACGCACGAGAAAGTACTAACACCTCCAATACTCCAACCCGTTTACGGTGTGGTGATGTTGGTATGCATTATAAGTTCTTATAACCTCGATGCTGTCAGTATACAGCAGGGCAGCGAGTCTATCAAAGAAGATAATGAAGGGGAAACCTCTTCCATTTATAGTCCAGTGCTCTGATTATAATCCTTGGGGGTTGGAAAAAGTTCAAATTCTGGTCTTTGGGGATCACAATGTATCAGCATGCTTATTTCAGTAAATATTGAATCACGATTGTTTGTATTTGCTACCATATGAAAGGAAACACTGTAATCACATCACAAACTATGGAGGCCCTTGATAATATCCGCTGCCCGCTCCGCAACTGCATAAACCGTGGACTGGGTGTTAGCCCTTGGGATCAATGGCATGATGCTTGCATCTGCTACTCTCAAATTACTTGTGCCGTAAACCACTAGATCGGGGCCGACCACACCTCCCATAGCTCGAGGTAGCATTGAACATGTACTGGTAGGATGCCACATGGAGACACTCGTGTTTCTGATAAAATCCTTCACGTCATCAAGTGTATTAAATCCCGCACTGGGCTCGCCACGCTGTCCTCCAGCCTTTAGAACGGTAGATTTTAGAGGCTCGCTATCTGCAATAGTATCTATAAATCTGACATGGCGAGAGAAGACCTCCAAGTCTAATGGATGGCTCAGGAACTGAGGATCAATGATTGGTGCTATGAGTTCATTTGCTGATTGAATGTGGACATATCCTCGGGATAAGGGCATAGAAAGAACTGCAACGATACTAATAAACTTGCCAGGGAGCTTGGGGTCAACATTAGTCCGAGTTATGACTGTGGGGAATGATGCTGAGGCTTCTTTGGCGTCTTTTAGGATTTTCTTCGCGATGGCAAAGTATTTGCTGCTAGCACTATCTGTAGTTTTCTCGCGGGGCTCTGTCTCATCAAGCAAGACAGTAAGCGCTTTCTGACCTTCCTTCGAAAGAAATTCGATGATAGGCAGGAATGCATTTGGACCAAAACCAGGAGATAAAAATGGCCCGCTCTTGTTGGTCGTATACGCCTCCATCGCGCTTTTGATGACATTAGGATCTCCTTTTGCAAGTTCATCTAGAGTTAAGATACTAGACTGTACTTCATAAGCTCTCGAAGCGAAGATATGATCTTGTAAGTTCTCTCCCACGTTTGGATTATCTACAAACACGTCGATACCGTGATTAAGAAGTAGATCTCCACGGCCAATGCCGGAGAGCTCAAGAAGCTTTGGTGACTGCAAAGTACCCGCAGTCAATATAACTTCCTTTCGAGCTTTGACTGCCTTGACTTCCCCATCCTTTGCATATTGGACGCCGGTAGCGTAAAGTTCCGAAGAGATCCCAGATGATTCGAGCAAGACTTTTGTCACATGAGCATTCGTTAACAAATTTAGGTTCTGACGATCTGCCACTGGCGTATAGTATGCATTGGCAGAGTAAGATCGCGCCTTAGTTATTGGATCTATGCTGGAAAGCGACGAGAAAGCTCCTTGTCCAACTCCGGAAAAGGGGTCGTCATTCATCGCGTAGTCTAGTCGTCCGAAAGTCTCAAGCCATGCTTGGGAAACTGGGTCACTGGCATTCAAGCTGCCAGAATATGAAGTTTCTATTCTCTTTTCGCCAGTGAAGCTCCCGTTAGCAACAGATCCTTCTGTTGTGAGTCTAGGAAGTATCAGCATGGGATATGGTAGAAAGATTCCCAAGAGTATTTCACATACCGCTCTGTTGGGGGATTGAAAGTTTTTGCAAAGTATGGCTTCAGTGTGTCCCAATTCCAATTTGGATTACCAAGTTCCTCCCAAGCATCAATGACAGCCTTTGACGGCGGCACAAAGACTTGAGCATTGAGAGCACTAGTTCCTCCTAGAAGCTTACCTTGAGAAAAGTTTATTCGCCTTCCACCAAGCTCTACCTAGTCAATCTATCAGCGTTTGACACCTAGGAAATACATTGCCATGAAGTATAACACATACTTGCGGTCGACTTTCAAATCCCCAGTCTTCATCCGTTCCTCGAAGTGATGACCAGAGAGCTGGAATATTGACTCGAGAGTCATTAACATGATTTCCACCAGCTTCTATGATGAGAACCTGCACATCAGGATTTTCGGACAGGCGAGAGGCAAGAACCAGTCCAGAGGTACCCCCTCCAACAATGATGAAATCGTATTCAAGAAGATTCATTTTTGTTAACGTGCAAGAATAGAGCGTTGAACAAGATGTTGAAGTAGAAGAAATTGAGCTCAAGAAGATAATTACAAGAAAGGCAAATTCACTAAAAGAAGATGGCGATGTTTGTGTTACACAAGTCTTGTGCAACGGCAAGGAAAGTCCGTGAAAGGCACAGCACATGATAAAATGACTCAAAAATCAGCATTATAGCGGCGCATGCGTGATCAGATAGGAATATAAGCCTATTGATATTCTTCAGGTTTCCATCACCTTGATAGTTTCACAACTTTCTTGGAAGATTACTTTACTCGGTGATGAATCGACGTGAAGAGTTTGATACAAGGATTCAATGCATATGGTGGCTAATAAACTATCAATCAGCCTTTGGTAACAATCATGATTGAACAACAGTGCCCTGCCCCATGTTGTACATGTGTCGGTACCAGCCGGCACCGCCTCTTCAATACGGGATAGCTAGCGATTCACGCTGAATGGACAATATACGATTAATAAATCCGATATTCACTTGTTAAAACTAGATACCTGCTCCGTCGTGGGACTTTATACAGTGAGCAACTTTTCTATGCATTATGCAGCATCATATAAGATACAAAAATATAATGCTTTGTGTAGAGTCACTGTGTGAACGAAGCGAATGACTTCAATTCAATGACTACTGTAATATAGCTACTGTAGTAAAGCCCTAAGCGAATGCGAAAGAGACTAGCTCTTTCGATAAGTCTATATAAGACTTATCACTTTCAATACATAGTTAGCTCCTTAGATAGAATACAATTAGACATACAGGATCTACACAATCGTGGGTGCTACGTCTTCCGTATCCTTCTCGTACCAACAGTCACTTCTAACTTACATACATAGGTGCGCTACAACATCCAATTAGACGTCATATCTAAATAATCTTAGCAAACTTACACCCTTCGTATGCTTTGCCATTGCCAGACTCCCAAATTCAATAGCAATTTTTACACAGCATGGAACGTAACTATGCCTTTGTTTCAGCGTTTACGGCCCAGGATCGCACATCTTTCTTTAAAAACTTCAACGATTTGTTACACCCTTTTGCCGGAAGCGAAACGCTTTACCATCATATATATCACGATTGTTCCCCAGCCCTCGATGCAAGATGAACACCTTGCTTATCTTCATTATATTAAGAATATCAGAAGCCTTTTAATTTGAATGCATAATTTAGACATATCTTATACCTACATCACAGTAAACTGATATTAATCATGGGCATTCCTTTGAATGCTGTGAATGTCTTGGTAATATCTAGTGTGACTTTATTTCTATCATTCATATCATTAATTTTTCGATTGTGGTCAAGAATACTTAAAAATACGACTCTTGCGTTGAACGATTATGCTATTATTGTGGCATTTGTATGTTTCCCATCATATTCAATGCTATTTACTGATAGTGATCACAGTTGTTTGCCTTGGGTCTCGTACTGGCATTTTACGTTGGTAAGTAAAATCATTCTTCGTCCTTTTAAGTGAAGTTTTCATTCTGAATTTCTTCAAACCTCAAGCCAGCTTCGCGGCGAGCCTGGGAATTCATACTGTGCAAGTTCCATCCGAGACATTAGTGCTTCACTTGAAGGTATGTAAAGCCTACTGAAAAGCAGCTTCATTGTAGGCTAACATCTGTTTTCCACTTACTAGCTATCCATATCTTTCCAGATTCTCTGGGCCGCAGCAAACTTCTTTGTCAAAATCTCTATACTTCACTTATACACCGAAATATTCCCTAATATCTATGTTCGACGCGTTTGCTACGGAATTGGCGCTTTATCAGGTGGCTACATCATATCAGTAATTGCGGAGGCATTTTTTATGTGCCATCCGATAGCCTACAATTGGAACAAAGCGATTCCTAATGGTCATTGCGACGATCAGGGTGCAGCCTATTTAGGCGCTGGGGTGATAAATTTGTTGATCGACGTATCAGTTGTCGTACTACCAATGCCGCTACTTTGGGCTTTACAGATGGATTGGAAGAAGAAAATAGGAGTAGCCGCTATGTTCAGCCTGGGATTTCTGTTAGTTTTTCTTGTCTATATAATAGAGACACACTCTGACATTTTAGGATTTGCGTTATCACGTTATGTCTTATTGTCTGGTTACACCGCTGGGATCTAACCGATTTCACCTATACAGCTTGATGATCGCCATCTGGAGCGTGCTAGAGCCGACTTTGGGAGTTGTGAATGCTTGTCTTCCAGTGATGCAGCCGGTACTACAAAAGATTTTCAGGAGAAATACCCCCAGAAGGTCTACTGTGCATTCCAACGATGAGCAATTCTTCACTGTTGATGGTGGTCGTGGTGTGATATATAGCAAGAACAGAAAGTTTAGGAAGCTAAGGGGGGTTGAACTCCCAATGGATTCCTTGAATACGGACGAGGATTTACTTGCGGTGTAAGAGTAAGGAACTAATCTCCCGTACTTCTCAATGAGAACGATGGTACGAAGGTGCGATACATAAATGGAAGAGACTATAAGTGCTCTGAGTATTTGTCCCCGCATGAAAGATGTCTTTGGCCAAGTATTGAGTAACATTATTTTAAATGCATTCTGCATGCACGTTGAGTTGAAATGTTTCACGATGCATGACTGAGCACAAAATTCCTGTAAAAATACAAGTCTTTCTGCAGTATATGTTAAACTCTGTCCGAGTCATTGTGAAACAACCCTTAAGAAATCTAGCTTCCACTCAAGAGGAACAATCTTGGCCGTTTATCAAGTCTCAATCTTACCATCTGCATGATGCAATAATTATGGGCTTACTACGCCGCTGGTGAATTTGCGTGCTTTTTGGATCTTATAATCTGTGCTAACCTTCCTAGAAATCAAAATTTCGATGGATATCCGGACCTATAAGACGCATGATCGTCATTGGTAATATATATGTTTGTTTCAATCTATTGCGCCGCACACTATACCCGTGAAACCACCTAACTGCAATGATACTGTCATGCATATCTAACGTCCTTGGCTTCAACCCCATTTGATGATTCAATTGGGAAGAGACTATGGAAAGATTCCTTCTTCAATGCGAAGTAATGCTTACATAGAACTTTCTACTATTTATATTCCATAGATCATCTACCGTATAGACCAATTCAAACAAGTTTCCCGTCATTTAAATTTGATCTTGGGCATTCTAATTCTTTTTCTTTGGAAATCCAGCCATCACTTGTTGGATAAGTGCCAGATTGCTAGTTTCCAATCATTCTATGGCTATGTTTCAGGTACCTAAGATGTTAGAAGATGAGCATTTTGGCCCATTCACCATTTCCATTAAGCCGTCAAACAGTAAACTTTTGGAGAACAAGCAGCCATCCAGCAACGAGGAGCTCGCAAAAACTGATATGGTAGACTCTCGGACATTACTGTACCATCTACATACTCTTTATTTGTTTACATACAGTGACTTGAAACCAATGGTATTGCTTGGGTATATCTTCGCAGTCTTGACAGCAGCCTCATGTCATTCGATGGGACCTAAGATTCCTTGGAATATTATAGCTCACCGTACACCCATAACAATCATATGGTCGTGGACCCATCTCCTCTCTTTCAACCTCTGCAACCAACTTGACCCTCGATCTCTCCTGGAGGATTCTATCAACAAAAACTGGAGGCCACTTCCATCAAAAAGACTGAGCTTTCCGGAAGGCAGAGTTTTATTGTTTGCCCTCTATCCCATAACAATTCTTCTCAGTGCATGCATCGGGGGCATCGATGCAAGTCTCTTTTGCATGGTTGCAGGTTTCTGGTACAACTTCTGGGGTGGATCTGAAAAGCCTATGACTAGGAATTTTCTAAATGGAATTGGGATTGGATTTTTCATGATGGGCCCGTATGAAGTAATGATTGGATGTTCGCGCCTTGTTCACTTTTCTCCAATATGGAAGTGGATTGCACTGATTGCACTCACCACATCTCTCACAAATCATTGTCAGGATTTCCGAGATCAAGAAGGAGACAAGATAAGAAACCGTCAAACTGTTCCTCTTGTTCTCGGTGATCGTCTAAGTTGACTGACAGTAGTGCCGGGAGTGGTAATTTGCTCATGGCTAGCATTAGAGTTCTGGAGGGTCAGCTTAGTAGCATGGATTTTTCCTTTGGGCACAGGACTTGGACTACTGTTCAACTTATTTCATTGCAAAACCGTGGAAGGGGATAAGAGAACATTTGTTCTGTGGCAGATATGGATGGCATCCCTCTTTGCAATGCCAATGTTCAGCAAGACTTGTTAATTTACAATCTGTACTGGCTCAAAAGTCTTTCCCGACTAGAGTTCCGAGTATGGAGCAAGTTCAGAAGTTGATTAGAAAGAGTAGGAAGTTACAAAAGACCCATAAAGATTACGTGAATGTAGGGGATGGAAAAGGGTAATTCATCGGGTATTCTACTGCTCACTTCCATTGAAATTCTGTTATTTCATCTTTGGAAGCTGGCTGAAAGTTTTCAACCTTTGAGGGAGAAAACTTAGAAGAAACTTTGTATTATACGACAATCAAACACAGGGAATTTATCAAAAAGCTTTCAAATTTTTACAAACTTGAAGCTTTACCTCCTTTAAAGTTCATACTGTTGAAATAAAACTTCATTTCATTATCTTACTATTAGTATCAGCTCGGTGATGATTATAACATCTTCATAGTAGGTATTGTATAATGTATTGTATTGTATCTATCTATTCTAAGTTCAGAGCTACGAGAGCTATATGTAATACGTTCGTGCGCTAACGCGCTAGTGCACTCACATGTACATATTCGCTCGTATCGCAATAGTTACTTAAATTTGGAATTATTTAATTCACATTATTATTAAATCACACCAGGAGATATCAAATAATTCAACATGTGACGAGAATCTATATAATACAATACTTCCATATTTCGAACAGATTTCGAAAGGCTTTTCAATTTTCATCTATATTCTACTTTGAAAACTTTTAGATGTTTAGTAATATTATTTTTGTAATTCTTACTATGTATTTAATGAGAAGTAAGAAAAGTGATTGAACCTCACAAATTGAAATTTTTTTACAAATAGTCATAATTTCTGGAAAGTAATTCCAATTGGCCTAGAAAATCATCAATAAATAAATTTATTTCTCTTCTAAATGATTAAGGAAGCGAAAAAAAAAGGGGGCGAATGATAAAACTGCCGTTCAGCTGATCACTTTTCATTCGAGATATTTACATAATTATCTCAGAAGCGACTAAAGCAATCATGTATTTATATCAACTTTAATACAGTCCATGATATAGCTGAGCCGCACTCAACTCGTGTGACAAATATCATCGATGGTTCATTTATTTTTTTACTTTTAAGAGCTGGAGCTTTGATTCATTGACATGAGAAGGGAATAACGGCTTCGAATGCTAGTAACACTCTTGGATACACCCCTCACTTGCTAGTGGATCTCTCATTTCGTGATCTACTAGATGTCAAAAACACTCATTCCCACATCACTCACATTCTCACTACAAAACAACCCACCAATACTTTTATCAGCTATAAATTTTCATATCGAAATTTTCAAGCTTCGATAAATATTGCATTGGTATTTGTATTCAGAAAATTTCTCGTTCATTGGTGACTACTCCATCAATCTCTTTCTCGTTTGCAACACTACATTGGCGTTTATTGCCAGCCATTGCTAAGCCACTAACACCCCCGGGGATAGCGACAGGTTTAGATCAAGTCTTCAAAACTATACCGTCCGAATGGCAGCTTGACTCAGTTGAAGTCGAGAGGCAAAGGCGAATGATGAAATTACATACGAGTCAGAAGTACCGAGTGTTAGACAATTCAATCAATACACGAGTGTCTCAGTAAGCCTCAGAATCAAAATCGTCTAATATATCGTCATTCCAAGAACTTTACTGAGGGTGGGTGTAGATTAACAAGTTCAACATTTGTGTGTATCTCTGACTAATGGCTGATTGATTGGGGATCATAATGTAAGATAGATGTCTAATTGGTATCTATTCACGTCTTAAATAATAAATACCAATATATCGAATCTAATCTAATCACAAATTTTATAAATCATAAATCAAGACCCTAAGTGTTGGGCTGGTGAAGTGGATATTCGCTAATTAAGGGGCATTGACTTTGACAACTATGTCGCTTAATATGAATATGCTTAATATTGCTACTTCTCATTGAAGAATATTGGAGCAGAAAGTGCTATGTATTTTACCTTCTTTTGTCAACACTTCTAGCGAGTATGTGAATCTACCACTACTGATACGATCAGATAGGCGTGGTTAATTATCCCAGCACCAATGCGCATTTCTGAAGTCTGCACTTTAGTAAAATTCAACCATCACACGAGAATTATCACCCAGAAAAACACTCAATAAACAATTCAGCAACCAATAAAGATATATTCATGAATCATAAACTGTTCTCCCTCCCTAGACACAGTAGTATCCCCCATCTAAAATCCTAAAATGTTATCGTCTCATCTAAACCGCCTCATCGGCTGCCACACTCTCATAAGCTCCGCCATCATCTCCGCCTCTCCTCATCTCCATTCTCGAAGGTGTCTCATACATTTTTGTATAATTAACCACCTGTCCTCCCAACATCACCGCGCCATTTTCTCTCTTCCCAAAGACCGGCGCTGGATCACACCAGAAATCTTTACAATTGCCGATGCAACCGCGAGAGAAGGGATTTTGAGGTGCCCGGCGTCGGTTTTTGCTTCCTTCGTAGCCATGGAAGGCAGTTTCAACAAATGTGTCCACACCAAGGATTTTCTTCCATTGCGCAAAACAGCCGGCTTTGTGAGCATGATGATGGCCGTGGCCGCCTGGTGCGTGGGTTGGTGGTAAAGCGGGATCGGGACCAAGTCCAGCGTTTCCGACTTGACCACCTGATCTTGATGTAGCGCCAGTGGTGAGAGCATTGGTAATGGCCTGGGAAGTTTTGCCTCCGGCGTGTGTACCGCGCATGTTTTCCCAAGTGGTCATGGCTCTTGAGATCTGGATCAACTGGACAAACAGTAACATAGTAACCCATGTCAGTTGTAAGATTGCCCATAATACCAACACTAACGTGTAAGAATCCGAATTGACAATCCCACATAGCGTAGGTGAAAGAAAGTTGCACTCCTGCTCACCCTTTCCAACGAAGCCTTCAAAGTCTTGATCTCAATTAGCATTGATGTCATAAAAAAACAGACTGATACTTACATCCGATAGCAACTCTAACTAAGAAGATAATTCCGAGTTGCAAGCACACGAGATAGAGGAAGAAATGCCTATGGTTATTGACACCGACACAATTGTTGATCCAAGGACAGTGACTAGGTCACTATGTCAGTACACCTGTTCAAGAAAAAGAAGTATAAAATGAGCTTACTGGTCATGCTTCGCTACGCATCGGTTGCACCTCCTGCAATGCTTGCTTCTTAGTGGTTGGCGAACCATGCAATGAACGCAGAAGTTTTGCTCGTCAAACTTCCATACACTCAACAATTCATCAATTACAGCCTTTTGCTGAGTCAGACCACCCAGCTTGGGAACATGACCTGGCTCATAGACCATTGAACAAAAGTAGAAATATCCAGTGAGACCGTAAAAAGTGAAAAATAGCAGGTTAGAGAGCGGATATATCCCATAAGTAGCTACCATTGTCAGTATAGATTCTCATAATAAAACAGATTCTCGGTTACAAACCTGGTAACAGAGTTGTCAACCATCTTACACCAACCCAGAATAGTGTAGCAGCAAAAATTCCTGCAAGCCAGGGCTAAAGTTTCAACATCAGTGTAGTTCTTGAAACTAACATGGAAAGTCTTTTTAAACATACCGTTTTATGTAAATGCTTCATATCTGAAGGCGCATACTCTAATACCTGCTGGGCCAACCATTGTAATGAATACCCAAAGAACAATGCCATGGGCACACCAATAAATATTACCATTTGACTACTGATCATAATCATCGTCCAAAGAATTAGAAATGGCCATAAAAAGAAGAATTTGTTCATGAATGCGCGTTTATCCTTCAACAGCCACGATGACATGGGAAAGCTGATAAGAACCGGTTTAGCATCCTCGTCGTAGCCACACTCTACAAGAGCCTTATGCCAAATTCTCTCCGTCTTCATCTCTTGAGCTGTAATCGCTGGGGTTTTGCCAGTCGAGGTTTCGGCAAATCTATCCGCTCCGTATTCGATTAATTTTTGTATGCATCCCTGAGATCCCTTGACCAACGCCCAATGTAGTGCGGTGAATCCAGTTTCATCCGTGGCATGAACATCAGCACCCCATCTCAAGAACAAATCTACGCAACTTGGTAATCCCTTATAAGCCGCCCACATTAAACAAGTATGTCGCTGGCTATCAAGCACGTCGACATTAATGTTTTGGTGTAGAAGAAGAACGAGCAGAAATATGTTGCCCTCGAATGTAGCCAGATGGAGAATATTGTATCCTTGGACATCCGTGATCAGAGGATCAGCGCCATTTTCCAGTAGTAGGTGAACGATATAATAATGGCATCTCTGAGCAGCCCACATTGCTGGTGTAGCCACAGACTCTCCTCCTTTCTTATTCACATCTGCGCCCGCTTTCAGGAGAAATTGGCACATGGCATACTGATTATTAATAGCCGCCCACTGTGTGAATATATTAGCCAGGGAAATATTGCATGATGGGAATCGAGTCGCACATGTAAAGGCGTTATGCCCTCGCCGTCACTGTAGGTAGCGTCAAATGTACCATCATCATATAGCTTTTCTACCGCTTGAATGTCTCCTATCCGAGCGAGCTGCATTATATCCACTGCGGGTTGTTCTGGAGGTGTCATGTCACCAAGCTCTACATGATTATCATCACTGAGAGTTGGCGCTACGGCATTTGACTTTCCACTTGGCATTATTGGAGCATTGTTCTTCGTAGGCTCCGTTCCAGAGGCGGATTTCGAGTCTCCAAGGGCCATCTCGGGACCAAGGAAACTAGACTGAGAGTGTTCGAGGTGTCGAGGGAATGCAATCGATTATGGTATGCAGAGTATCAATCGTGAGCTTTATGACAACACATACGTAGTAATACGATATAGTAAAGCAAAGAAGTCAATATAGAGGAGAAAAACCGCGAGTAAGGAATTTTATAATTGGAAGAGCTGACGAGGTGTATTCTCGGTGGCTTTCAATTGAAATTGTATTCCTGCTTACTCGTACATGGACTGGTAACCTTTCCTTTCCGTTCCTTGCCCACCTAGTAGAGTACATACAAGGCTGAGTATCCGTTGGTACTTTATTTTAGAATCTGGCTTGCCTTGTTGGGGAAGCGGTGACAGGGGTAAAGTCAATTTTCCATAGCACAGCTCAGCATGTGGAGCCCCCTACGATAATTGCTGCACATATCCGTCACCACCAAATAATTTACATAGCCTTGCGAAAGAACAACACCACCATAAGGAAAAGACCACTTGCAATATCACCCCATCACAAACGTGGAGACTTTCTTTTATATGTACCTCGAGTCTGCGGTGCTGGATGAAAGTCTTTGATCCTCAAGTTTCTGGATACTAGGGTTCTATTCTCATTGGCCATGTCTTCTTCGCAGGATTGGATTCAGACTCTCATGGACCCCTCGCCATTGGGGTTGATCATTGCAATTATCCTAGTCCTTTCGATACCAATATTCCTCCACTCTGTAGTCTTTCGCGCAACTGGTTTCACGTCTTTGCCTTCTATTGTGTTAATTGGACCAAGTGGCGCCGGGAAAACGGCACTTCTTACTCTTGTAAGTAATTCAACGGAAGAGACATTTGTCGCATGATGTGAGTAGCCATCACAAACACTAATAGTCGATAATAGTTCGAACGAGAGAACAAACCTGCAACTACTCATACTTCTCAAACCACTTCATCTGCCGAATGTTCTCTACCGGTTGATACAGTAGCTGCCTCGAATAAATATCGTTCAGTTAATGATCCTACCAATCAAGTTCATAAGAAATTCCTTCTGATTGATACTCCTGGGCATGGAAAACTGCGACACCATGCATTTGAACAGCTCTCAACTTCTCAAAATCTTCGAGGTGTAATATATAAAGTCGATGCTACTACATTGGGAGCTGGAGATGAGGGTCTAAGAGAGGCTGCCGATTATCTACACGATCTACTCCTCCGCATGCAAAAGCTCATGGATGGAAAGACTACCACAAAGGCACCTCAAGAACTACCAATACTCATTGCTGCCAACAAGATGGATCTATTCACTGCTCTTCCAGCCGCATTAGTCAAAAGTAGTCTGGAAAGAGAAATTACCAAAGTTAGAGTCTCGCGATCGAAAGGTCTACTTGATTCGGGAATGTCTACAGAGGAGGACGAAGATAAAGACGAATGGCTTGGCGAGATGGGCTCTACCGACTTCAAATTCTCACAAATGGAGGAGTTCAATATCTCTGTTGAAGTAGCTGGCGGTAATGTAATTGGATCTGATGGTGGATCAGTTGATGCTTGGTGGAGGTGGGTTGCCAACAGATTATAAGCGAATGAAGCTTTTTCCGCATTCCACATTTTAAGATTCATCTAATACCCTTCATGGACGTTATCCTCACGGGTTCTTTCATGTGAATAGCTCATCGCATTAATTGAGATGATAAACCTTCAGTTTATAAGTGTTTTAATGTTATTCTAATGAATTTGAGATGTCTTGACTACTTTGTTTTAAAGAGCGCTAAGCTCCAGCCGTCATAGTCACATTACATGATTCACCATTAAAGCAAGCAGTTCGCATTCTTTGTAACGTCATTTCACCGTACAATAAAACTCAATTGAATCAATTCATCTCATAAATCCGCAATGGAAATACTTTCTCCTTCAATACACGTTCTTTCATTCACTAAATTCATTTTCGTCCTAAAAGACAGCTTGATGCAAAGCTGTTCTGGCCATTCACTTGATGGTCGTATTTAGAGCCAGCATTAAACTATACATTGTTAAGACTGGGTCGGATTTCCAAAACACTCTCGAAGCTTTTGAACCACAATCTACAAAAATGTCCTCAGCAATCCAATTTCCTCCAACCTATGTTTTTCGATTTCTTCTTGGTGATAAGGAAATCAGAGAATTGGAAGATGGATTGGATCGATCGGGTGCTTTGCGATATACAATTCAAGAAGCGGAAGTAGGACTTGCGAGAATTTCTACAAAGGCGAGAGTGGAATTTGAGTTGAGGAAATTGAAATTTGTGACGGTTGATGTCACGAATATTGAGAAAGAGATAGAAATAGTAGGGGAAGTGAATGTTGGAGTGAAGTCGGAGATGGAGAGGAAGAGGAAAGCTGGAAGTGGAAAGAAGGAGCGAAGAAGTACCTTGAATGATAATGGGAATGAGGTGATCGAGCTTAGTTCTGATGAAGATGAGACCGAAGATGAGGAAGAGGAGGAAGAGGAAATGGCTAGGAAAAAGTTGAAGTCAACTGATGGGAAAAGTTCTCCTGCTCCTATTGGGAGCTACTATGGTCGAAGTATTGTCAAAGGTTCAGATAAGGTCAATGTTCCAAACACTTTCAAGGTTTTGAAGATTGATTGGTACTTCGATTCAATCAGAGAAGGAATATTGCTTCCAATAGACAAATATCTAATATACGAAGGACGACGAGTAGTGGAACCGCCAAAGTTTCTCCCCTCAGATCTCCTAACTCGCGCAGCAGCCGACTTAGGGGGCTCTCCCAACCCCAAACACGGTCCCCATTACCGACAGCAACAATCAAGCAAACCGCTTACCCGACCCACGTTCCTCACAGAATCCACCTCCGAACACGACGACCCATCATATTTCCCCCCTGTACCAGAATATCTCAAAACAATCCACTCTTGCGAAAGGCCCACCCCCTTAACCTCTCCCAACGATCCCTTCATCAACCAACTCAAAACCATCAAGCTAAAACGTCTTCTAGACGGCGACCCCATCGCTGTCCGCGCCTACAGCACATCTATCGCCTCCATAGCAGCCTATCCATATCCCCTCCGCTCACCCAACGAACTCATCCGTCTCCCAGGGTGCGATCAAAAAATCGCCAACCTCCTCCACCAATTCCTCAACACAGGAAATGTGGACGAAGTCCTCGACTTCGAACAGAATTCCCGCATGCAAGTCTTGAAAACCTTCTACAACATCTGGGGCGTCGCCGACATCACCACGCGCGAATTCCACGATCAAAGAAAATGGAAAGATCTCGACGACATCGTCGTAGAAGGTTGGAACGATCTGAAACCGGCGCAGAAAATCGGAGTCAAATACTACGAGGAGCTTAATACTCCGATTCCCCGCTGCGAAACCGAAGCCATTGGGTCTATTATTCTTTCCGAGGCGCGGAGAATCGATCCCGGGTTTCAGATGGTGATCGTGGGGGGATATCGGAGAGGAAAGCTAGAAAGCGGAGATGTGGATATTATGCTCACGCATCGCGACGAGAAGCGCACGTTAGGATTCCTCCCAGAGTTAACATGGAGATTGGAGGAACAGGGATGGATCACGAATGTTCTGCTTGAATCGATGAAGAATAGCGAGCGCGGACAGTGGGCTGTAGATCTGAGTTGGAAGAAAGATAAAGGGCGAAGAACGGGGTTTGATAGTTTGGATAAGGCGTTGGCGGTTTGGCAAGATATCAATTTTCAGGTTGAGGAAGAGGTAGAGGGGAGAGAGGGGAAGAAACGCAGAAATCCAAATCCGCATCGGAGAGTAGATATTATTATTACGCCGTGGAAGACGGCGGGCGCGGCAATTATTGGGTGGTCGGGTAGAACGACGTTTCAGAGGGATTTGAGGAAGTATTGTAAGGCGAAGAGAAATTGGAGGTTTGATAGTAGTGGGATTAGGGAGCGGGGCACGGGGGAATGGGTTGATTTGGAAGGGGGTGTGGAGGGGGAGGGGTCAGCGAAACGAGATGCAGAGGGG
>PHWZ01000666.1:0-15442 GCA_004379285.1 Botryotinia calthae
TGTCAGGGGGGTTTTGGGGAGGGGGTTGTGAGGAGAGGAAAGGGTTTTGAGGAGAGGGGAGGATTGAGAGATTGCATTGGTGGGAGCTTGAGATTTGAGTATCTCTGTGTTTGCTGCGTTGCAATACACGTACTAAACCCAAACCTAAATCCACACTGGGCACATCACATCTCGCACTTTCATAACCATTACATGTATGCATCTCATTTCACGATCTGGCTATAGGATAGGTCATAGGTCATGAATCATAGATTCCGAATACAAAATTATTTCGATACATAACTCAGGATGCAGGTGCCGTTTAGTTTCGTTATATACACAGTTTATATGCATGCTGGCTGTGACTTAAATGTATATATATATAATGAATATCTCAATTTTGAGAAGGAAAGTTATGGTTCTGCTATTTTTAGTATATATGTATGTATATTCTTCGCTTGATGAGATTATATCTTGCTGTATCCCATCCCATCCCATCGCCTCCCCAAATCTCTTCCCAATCTCTCCCCAGACCAAACCAATCAACAAGCCACAACCCCAACAGCACTTCCCAACTCAACTATATCTATCTATCTATCCATCCATCCATCTTCTCTTCTTACATAACACGTACTATACTTAATATTAATAAATTCAACTAACCAGCTAACTAGATAAACAGATAAACAAGTAAATAGATTCCCCATCCACTCCGTAACTCCATCACTTCATTCCACCCACACATTAATTCCTCGCTTAACTTTTAACTTAACTCGCCTACCCCTACCACATCTGGTCTATAAATGCTTTCCTTTATATCACAAGCAAATGTCCAAAATCAATTCTGATTTGATGATTTCGAGAAATTTAGATTGATGATAGTGTGATGTGATGTGATGTGAAGGAATTATATGTTTTGTGTTGTGTTGTGCTGCGTTTGATGAAGTGGAATGGTCAAGATGGAATGGAATGAATACTCACTTGTGTTTCTTTGCTGAGAGTTGTGAGGAAAGAGAGAGGGAGGAAAAGAGGTGAAGAGGAAGATATTCTTACAATTAATCATATATTATGAATGAATAGTTCTTTCTTTTTGATTGAATGATATTGTTGCAGAAAGGATCATTCATTAGGAGTGGAGTTCTTGACATCGCAGAACTAAAGTTTTATATAATAGTATTCAATAGCAAGTTTATTAGAGTCCTACTGTAGGCCTGCCTATCTACGATGTAAAGATCTTCTAGATCTCTTTTGAATTCGAAGGTATGTTATAAGAAGACAAGATGAGATGGAGACTAGTTAGTATTTAGCCTTACACTGTTGGTGTGTGTTCATAAATACTTTTTCAAAGGTAAATAAGAGTTCAATTTAAAGATTTGCATTTAATGTTTATTTACTATGCAAATGATGTCATCGATAAATATTACAACGATTGATTTTCGTAACAAAACACTATCAGCTCAAAATGAATAAACTACAAGAGGGAACCAATAGCACCTTACTCACCCGATGCTTCTTCTGAGACCTAGATCGTCCGCCAACGCCGCGGAAACCGTCTAGCATTCGTACATGGAGATATTCTCCCTCTTCCAGATATCATACCCCTTCGAAAAAGAAGATTATGACAACGCCCCCAACACTCCACCCTATCCAGTCAATCTCTTATTCTCTTCAGTCTCGTCAATAGAAAAAATTTCCGTACTTTTCCCCACGCCTTTAACCTCATCATACACTACGATCAAGAACCGCATCTCCCTCTTCTCGCACTGCAATCAGGAATCATCGAGTATCTCTCCTCAACAATGATGAAGTTTCCTAGCTCATGCATGACGAGCTCCTTGCAGGTCTCCTCCACATCTCGTTCCCGATTTAGATCTCTCCGCATTAGGAGAAGTGCAAGCACTGATCCAGCGCATGATTCTCCAGCGATCGAGAGCCATTCCCCGCGCCAACGCACCTAATACGGCATCATGGATCCTCGGGCTCTTTCTCGATCATCTTCTAATAGGATAGCGCGATACGAATAAGATGTCGATTTGTCCTATTTTTATTCAGGAGTTGCCGGCGCGGAATTCGATTGTGAGACCGCGTGGTCATCGGGTTTGTCCAAGGTATTTGAAGGAGCGGATTACGCATGCGAATTTAATGAATCCGCCAGCGAAATGCTCGGGTTGTTTTATGGCAATTAAAAGGGTGGGGAACAATAGGGAGGCGGGACATAGGGTGGGTGAGTTTTTGGGTTGTGATTTTGAGGGGGAGGGCTGATCGGATAGGATTGGGGGATATTGGGGATTCTGATATTGAGTGAGGAAGATGCGGAATAAGGTGAGAATTTGAGAAGGAAATAAACCCTAAGAAAATACACCCGAGTCGGAAGACCAAACTCGTGACATACTATCCCAATCTATTATTGAGTATCCGGCGGTAACTCTTCCCTAACTCTCTTCACACCCCGTTTATTCGTCGTCGCAACTCCCACAAAACTCACCACCCAATCCCTCACCCGCTTAACCTTCGCCAACTGTACATCCATCTCCTTCTTCTCCAAATCTCTCTTCCCATAACATCCTCCCACATCATTCCGATCAATTTTCCCCCTATACATCAGCCAAGCCTTCGTCATATCCTTCCTCAAACTTTGTCCGTGAACTTTCCCTCTAAAGCTTCCCAACGCTACATTTTTCATCAACACGATATCCTGAACCCTAAGATTTTCCAATACTTCTTTGACTTCTTCTTTTCCCTTTCCCGACAACCAGAAATTAATCGAAAAGCCACTTTTCGTTTCATCGCCAACGAGTATCTCAATAAGCGATACATTGCCTCCTTGTCTCGTGGATATTGCTCTCGGTTCTGAGATTGAAATAATCCCCACGATGAGATTAACCGTCATGGTTTGCGGGACTATTGAAGATAAATGCTGTGCATTTGGCATATCTTTCAGATTTGTCAAGTAACCTGCCACTGGAACTTGTTCATTCTGCCCAGATTGTGGGAATAGAGATTGAGAGTCATATCCGGATGTAGAGTAGGATGTGGAATCAAAATCCGAGGAGGTGATTTGAGAAGAGGGGATATCGTGGATAGCGTAGGAATGTTCATAGAATTGAGAGAGTACCCCATCTACCTCTTGATCATCATCATTCTCATCATCAACAGAGATGTATGAATCCAAGTTAGATAGGGATTGTGAGTAACCCTGGGATTGCGAGAGAAAAGTCGTAGCTGAGAAGAAATCTAAAGGATAGCCACCATACAGCGGTTGAAAAGCATGATCTTGGGACGCTCCCGTCGTGAGATGTTTTCGTTCGAGAGGAAGTTCACGCCATTCTGGGTTTTGAGCGATGGAGAATTCCACGACGCTCGTATTGTTATTCCGTGGTGCGGAGTTCGGATATGGATGAGGGAGGTGGAGGAACTGGATGAAGGGTTCGGTGAAGTCACTCTGGAGTTTTGATTCGTCCCAGCAGAGTGAGTGATATGTAGGTGCTCCTGCGAGAAATATCATTTTGGGTGGCATGATCAGATTAGAAGGTGGTGTGGCCAATCATGTGGAATGGATATTGCGGATTTATTCATGTACGTCAGTGGACATTCGGGACCGAAGGGGTTTGCGTTGAATACATGTACTTGGTGTGCAGAGATCCTCGTTGCGGACGGACATAAGAAGAACACCGACGGTGAATTGATGCAGTCTCTCTAAGCTTCAAAGTGGTAGATTGTCAGACAATAGTAAGAGTGAGAAATAAACGGATTGAAAAGCTTTCGTTCTCTTCCTTATATCTTCCACCTGCCCTCTTCCGCAATTCTGGTATCAAGTATCACGTATCAAATATAAAACCATACAAGCCCTACGTCCATAGTTTCTGTCCGGAAGCTGTTTTACGCATACACACCAATACGACACACAATCCATCAGATAAAATCCAGAGCGGATCAGATAAGAGATTTCACGTTGCTCGGGCACCGAGGTATCCCGTACAATCACCGGAATATGACGACTAGCTGGCAACCAATTATCGTACAGCATTATTAGTATTGATCTCCACCAAAATGTCGAGTATTGGAAATAAAACCAGCCATGATGCCACAAGAGTTGCGACTAATCCCACCCCGCGCAAGAAGAAGAAAAATATGGCTTCCACCTTCAAATCCCTCCTAAATTCTGCCAAGCAAACCATTTCGGGTCAATCCACACCAATTCCAGGAACCCCTTCAGAAAATACTCCCATCGAGAAAATATTCCCAAAAGTTGACCCGGCTGTGGATGGGGATGATTGTGATCATGATTGCGAATCGTGTCATGTGAAATATCCAAAAGGCTTCAAGATAGATGAGGATGATGAGCTATATGGTCATGTCAAAGGATGGAGTACACATATTCTAGTCGCGACAGGAAAATCAGACTGGGTGAGAGATGTCGCAGATGAGAAGGGAAGTGTAATGCAAGCAATCGACCATGGTTCGGTGAAACCAAGTAATGGGGTGAGTTATCTTCCTCCTACCAAAAACTATATATCGTTGAGTTTTGAAACATGCTGATGGCCCATCGTAGAAGCTTATGCTCTCCGCGTCCAACATACCCACACCTTCACATTCGACAGATTACTCGCAGCCTACGACTGTACTTCTATTACCTGCATTCGTCGTGATTGACAACGTTACTCCACAATCGGTGCCAACTCTGATTACAGAGTTCATCGACAAAGCCCCTACCAATATGACACCTCTTGGACCCATTTCGATACCCCAATCCCTCTCCGATCCTCTCCTATCCGCGGAACAACTCACATCACGTCCATCACCCCACCGAGCACTTATCCTGCTTTGTTCGCAGAAAACTCGAGATGCAAGATGTGGACAAAGTGCGCCATTACTGAAGAAGGAATTCGAGAGGCATCTGAGACCACTGGGACTTTTCCGCGATTTGGATGACGATAGACTGGGAGGAGTTGGTATATACTTTATATCTCATGTTGGAGGACACAAATATAGTGCAAACGTCATGATCTACCGGAGATCGGACGCGTTTGGGCTGGACGATGTTGAAAGAGCCAACACGGATGGGGATATAATGCCATCGAAAGTGGTACCTGGAGAAGATGAGGATAAGGGTGCTGCTCAATGTATGTGGCTAGCAAGAGTGAAACCTGAAGATTGTGAGGGGATTGTGAAATTTACCATTTTACAAGGCAAGCTAATCAAGCCGGAAAGTCAATTGAGAGGTGGGTTCGATCGGCAAAAGGGACTCTTCAGTTGGTAGGACTCGGTAGATAATCCCCGGACCTGAGAGGAGAGGTTTCATCTTGTGCAGGCAAGGAAGCATTTGTAAAAGTTGTTTTGGGGGATTCCGATGAGAATTAAGCATATACCTAATCATCATAGAGTTAGACGGTAGCAAGCCAACCAGCATTGCGAGGGAGGTTTTATTAATCCTTCAAACGATCAAAATAGAAAATTGAGTTTTTGCTCGACAAAGTTCCGGGGGATCCATCCATTGATTTATTGAAATTATTGACAATTTTGCTCTTGAACTGATTGATTGTCAAAGTCTTGGTACCGATTGAGCAAGGTAAGATAAGTGCTGGGTATGGCATGATAGACAGTGGTGAGAAGCAAGGGTGATGATTGGATGAGAGGGGGGGAGGAAGAGGAAGAAGTAAGAAGAAGATGGAGAAGAAGGAAGGAATAGCTGTAGTAGACTGACACTTATTATCATCACGACTGTTTTTGATCTGGGATGTAATCTGAGAACAACCTTGGAAATTGCCATCTTGGTCGCTTGGTGTTTATTAGCAGGAGTGGAAGCAATGGGTCGTAAATGGCGTCGTATTTAGCTATAACAAGTGGTATTATAGTCGTCCCTATCTATAGCCGCAGTGTCACCTCTGCCCACGAGCTATCTACCTTCCTTACCAATCTCTCCCTCCATCTCAGGTAAGCATGCATAATGCACAATGCACACAGATATATATATAAATACGCGTAAATGCACGCAAACACAGGCAAATACCGCCAAATCTCCATAAACACCCATAAATCCCCGTAAATGCGCATAAATACACCACATGAATACGCGACTTTCCTTTTGCAAGTTGCCCGTAGCAACCCAATTACACTAAATATCCCCCAAAACAGGTCTAAACAAATCAATGAGCATGATTTGACGGATGGGGTTTGATCACAAGAGCCATCTAATCCATTCATTCATCCCAATTCCATTTCATTACATTACATTACATTAAAACCATTTATTTCATTTCAATCAAAAACCTCCCACACTCTATTAAAACCTTCCCGCCGTACTTTTCCCCAACCTCTGCCTCTACCTCTCCCTCTACCTGCCCTTTACTTTATCTGACTTTACTTATTAACTTTCCTCCATCGCATCACTTGACTTTACCCTTATTCTCGACTGAATTGCCATGAGTTAGTCTTTGCTTGCAGTAAATCACAACATCCATCCCATACCCAAACTTTGGTTTCCATTGTCGCATATGATAGATATTTTTAAAGCAGCCCGGTTTAATTATACAACGACTCGAGTGTGATCTCTACCTGGCACTGGTACCTGCCGACCGACCTGCCTACCTAGGTACTCCATAGCTATCTTTCATCATGGCGACCAGTTTTCCGTACCCAGAATCCGTACATTCCAAACGCCCCAAGACAGCTTCGGTATTGAAAGCATTTATGCACAAGCGCACAACTTCTGACGGATCGACTCTTTCACCCGCGACTTCACCAAATGACGTTTTTGTAGCTTCGCCAGCCTTCGAAGATATGCCATCGCCGTCGGATTATACTCATCATCGCGCTCTCGCGGATATACCACGTAACCAGCAAACTTCTTCAATCATCTCGCCGTACACAACCTCGCAGCAAGAGGGGCTTCGACCCAAAACCGGTTATGCGGGTAAAGGATTGCACAAGAAGACGATGAGTGTATTGTCACTCAAGTCATTGGCAGGCCCAGCAAAGGAGCCTACCAAGGGAACATCAATTCGGGACAAACCTGCGACGAAACCCAAGAAGACTAAATCCTCGACAAGTCTTGTTGGACTCCTTACTCGCCCAAGGTCCTCGAAGAACCTCAAGTTAGATGTAGAGCTAGCACAGCGCGATTCGAAGGATAAGGAGAATCAGACTCCGGCGGTATCGTCGCCCGTTCCAGAATCCGCGACTCGTGCTTCGCGACCACCAATATATTCACAATTCTCGAGTGACATGTTCACAAAACAACCTCTGGGAGGTAAATTCTTAGAGGATCAAGTCGACCTTCATACACCTGAGCATCATTCACCAAGTAAACAACGAAGCTTTTATAATGGACAAAGCTCACAACCGAGTCTTGTAAACCGAGAAGGCGTATCGATACGGCCGCATTCCACATATTTACCCAGCAGTTTCAGTATCCAAGACATTCATAGGAACATTAGCGGGGAAAGCAAAAACAGATCCAGTGTTGACATTCCAAGGCGACAAGTCTCGACGGAAAAGAAAAAGAGTTTGGACTATCGAACTTCTATGGATTTAAGACCAAGACCAAGCTTTCAACGATCTAGCACCGAAACATCAGTTGCATCAATCAAAACATCAAGTAGTACTCGGGGCTCTCGAGTCATGGCGGCAGTTTCCAACTTTACAGCAAAGGCAAGAGGGGATAGTGGAGTATATGTCCCGGTACAGACACCGACCTCTGCGACATTTGGGCCCGACAGACCTCTCAATGATAGAGATATCGACACCGAATTTGAGGCTATGCTGGATAGGCGGAACATCCCAGAGCACCAACGAGGAAAGATGAGAAATCTCGCCAAATCCATGAAGAAAGACTTTATAAAACAGGATTGGGCCGAAACCGCTGCTGCGAGAAATGTTAGGCCAGTCAGTCATGGTAGTGACACAAGCGGTGAAAATGCAAAGGTCGAGGAAGCACCAGAGGTGAAGAAAAAGAAGAGACCAAGAAGTCGAACCTTTACACTCTCGCGATCCACTAGTAAGGAACGACCAGCCGAAAAAGATAAAAAGGCAGAAGGTATTGTGGGAAACAGGAAATCTGCAGAGTCTCTGAATGGTGGAAGTAAATCACTTACTTCCGCTGGCGCGCAAGTAGCACAGAATTTAATCGCCAAGGCAAAGGGTCAGACACCGGATGATTTCGTCTCATACTTGAGGAAGGTTCAGAAACCAGAATCGGTAGAGGTAGGAAGGTTACATAAGCTCAGGCTATTATTACGAAATGAAACAGTGGCCTGGACTGACAATTTTGTTCGTCAAGGTGGAATGGAAGAGATAGTGGGACTACTACATAGGACTATGGAAGTTGAGTGGAGGTTTGTTACACTGATTCAATTATTGAGAGCAGAATGGCTGACATACACACAGAGAGGAGCATGAAGATGCTTTACTGCATGAAGTTTTGCTTTGCTTGAAAGCTCTATCAACCACGGCTTTAGCACTTCAACATCTTAACATTATTCAGAAGACGCTTTTTCCCGCACTTCTTCATATGCTTTTTGACGAGGAGAAAAAGGGGCCAGCGGAATTTACTACTCGGAACATTGTCACTTCACTATTATTTACTTACCTCAAATCCGCTACCCTTAACGAACGCGCAACCAGAGCTCGATTCCTCCTCTCCTATCTTCGCGACCCTGAACCAAGTGAATCGCAACGCCCTGTTGATTTTGTACTTGACATGCGTCGACAGCGCCCTTATCGAGTTTGGTGCAAAGAAGTTAGTAATGTTACTAAAGAAGTTTTTTGGATCTTTCTCCACAATCTCAATGTTATTCCTCGCCCAGACTCCCGCCATTCTCCGGAGCGGCACGACGATACCCCGCCTGATCTTCCATATATGATCAAGCACTTCCCACAAGAACTTCCTCCGGTTCCAGCTGCACCATATGTTGGAGGCGTTGAAAGGGATGCAACAAATTATCTTGCTTCTCACCTCGATATTGTCAATGGTTGCATTGCATCTTTACCCACTCTTGATGAACGTAATCAAGTCCACGAAGAATTGAGAGTCTCCGGTTGGGAAAAGTGTATGGGTTCTACTTTGCGTCTATGTAAAGAGAAATTCTATGGTGGCGTGCATGCAGGCTTAAGGTGTTGGGTCGCGGCTGCAATTGAAGATGGCTGGGAGACTAAGGATGTGAGATGTGGTCCTAGTGCTGATAACAAAAGTCCGGTGCGAAAGAATATCGTTCCAAAGAAAGTAGCTGGTGCAGGAGTGGAAAACGCTCCTCCCAAGATTGATATGAAGTTGAGTTTCGCACAGAATAGAGTTGATGATGGGGGAGATGCTTGGCTTTGAGGTTGGTAATATATATCATCATCATATTTAGCTTGAGTTGTCAGGGGGGAGAAAGGGGGGAGGAAATATAAGAAGAAGACTCAGTGGTTCATACTTCTACAATAAAGAAACGACAGGGAGAGCAAAGAAGAAGTAATTGCAAGGGAAAGTGTTCACATCACTCTATTTTATATGGTTGTATGGGCTTGGTTTAATTGGTCGAAAGGGGCTAGGATTTGTTGGATGAACAGGGTTGGTGTGTTGGAGTAATTATTGATTGTCCTGGATATTTTGTGATTGAAGCATAACGTTTTGTAGGAGAATATTGTAAAGTGAGTGGAGGATATGAGAGAGGGTGGGAGGAGGGGAAGAAGAGAAAAGGGATTAGGGAAGAGAGCAGAGAAGAGAGGAAGGAAGAAAGAAAGAGAGAAAGATATCAAGAAAGGAAGAAGATAGGGACGTGATCGATGATGACTTTATGATAAATGATTCAATGGTAGTTTTTTGCGTTATTTGTATCTCTTATTTTTAAACTCTTTTTTTTTGTGTGGCTTAGCTAGCATGCTTCTCTTTGCTTGCTTACCGTTCTTCTACCCACTTAACTTCACTTATTGATTGCTGCTGCTGCTATGCTCTCTGTTCGATGTCCGATGTTCGATATTCGATGTTCGATGTTTGGATAATGACTTTGGTTATCATTGAGTGCTTGCTTATCTTGTAAATAGATAGATAGATAGGGCTTGGGATTGTGATTGTGATTGTAATTGTGGTGGTGGTGGTGGTGGTGGTGACGACGGTGGCAGAAGAGGTAGAAGAGGTATAATAATAAGATAGGGATATTATTCATGATATGATATGTAGTTTTGTGTTTGTATTGTGTACGTATATGTGTGAGAGAGTGTATGTCAATATTGTGATGTGATATTGTGATTCTTTATTCTTTTAATTGAGAGGTAGATTGGATTTTATTATATGCATAGGATGTAGTGGAATGAGGTGAGAAGAGATAGGGCGTGATGATACAGAGTCTATCCAATGGCTGAGTAGATATATAGGTAGCACTGAATTTATATTGGGGATTTATGTTGGGAGGTCGATGTTTGAGATGCATGGGTTATGGGATAGGATGAGACAGATTAGATGTTTAGATAATCATGCACATTTTTATCACTTCGTTTCAAGAAATATCAGTTGCGCATGTATAGCACTTATGTACCCTTCGCATTGGATGAATTCATTTATTCATCTAAAATCGCGCTGGGGATCTCATCCCTTCGCTAAACCACTCGATATAAATCGTGTGTTTTACGCTGCTAGACACAGCGGTGCGCATTCATCTCATACAAAAATGACGCTCGCGTTCGTATTGTACAGTATGCTCATTGAGCCTGCACCGTATTTATTACAACTCCTCTAGGATTCCGCTCTCCATAATCCAAAAGAACCAGGGCAATTCTTCCACATCTTAATCGTACCGTCTTCACTGCCTGTAGCATATAATTTTCCGTCGGGAGAAAAGCTAATGCTCCAGATTGGTCCAAGATGACCTTTGTGAACATCTAACATTTGTTAGTAGGATTATACTTAATTGGTGGTGACGGAACATACCAAGTTCTTGATCAGAATCGAAATCATAGACCTTCGCCCATGTATCCTTGATTCCACCAGTAATATATTTCCTTTGAAGTGGATGAATAGCTACGCTAGCAACCTCATAATTCAAGACAACCTTCTTGATAAGTGTGTTTGCAGCTGGTCCACCATAGAAATATAAAGTCTTGCCTGCAGCAATCGACAAAATAGGCAATCCTTCACCAATGTCTCCTGGTCCAGATGCAATGTTGCTAAATTCGCATGAACCAATATCACCATCAACTTTTTGTTCTTGAACAACAGATTGCGAGCGTAAGTCCCACCATCTTATCACTTTATCATCTGCTGCCGTAACTATGATGTTTGGATCCCGAGTCCAAACGACGGCCTTGATTGTTCCTTTGTGAACACCTGGTCCAATCTCGAAGCCATCATCCTGGGAAATATTCGTAGTGTCGCTTCCATTGCCGTTAGAAGCTGCGCCATTTGCACCCGTAGAATTGAGTTTCCCGAGGTCGAAAATGAAAAGCTTCTTGTCAGTTCCTCCTGTCGCAAGAGTGGTACCGGAATCGGGAGGGAATGCGACAGCTCGAACGACATGCTGATGCTGGATAGTATAAAGGGTTTCTCCGGTATACGTATACCAAACTTTTCTGCGTATTCATTAGTGAAGGACACCCAATATTGGCGGACATGACATACGCAGTGAAATCTGCGGAAGCAGTTGCAGCATATTTAGCATCCGGAGAAAGTCTAGCTTGATAAACTGCGCCTTTGTGCCCAAAGAAAGTACCAATCCTATACTCATCAATTAACATCTTTCGGGAACAAAATTCCATTTATAACATACCAGTCGCCATTGATACCGCTTCTTAGCATAGGGTTGTTGTCTGGCATATTGAGTTAGACATTTCCATATTCGAAAAATTTCCGACAATTGGGTATGCCATACCTTTACATGCTGATATCATGTAATACTCATCATCCTTTCCGTCCACAAATCCACAGAAGCTGATATGCGTAACCGGTCTTGAGTGACCATGGCATGTCAAAGGAACGTATTGCTTATTGTTCTCTGGTCCCGCCATTGTAATATGTGTGAACTGAAGTATAAAATGTTCGAATTTGTATCAAGGATTGGAAACTGTATGGTAAGGTATGCTGGGTTTCAAGGGAAGGAAGATCGATTCTTGTGGTCGCGGGTTGATGTATACTTTGCGGCGAAAGAGTGGGAGTGACCGCACTGGGATGAAGGTAGACTGCTCTAATATATGTAAAAGAGAGAGTGTGATTGTTATTCAAGAAGATTCGTTAAACGTCGTTAAATTCGTAAGCTGTTGATTAAGAGGTAGAGTAGATTGTTGAAGTTGCCTTGAATGGAATTGAGACAGCTACTTGGCAACCTCTTCAATATGAAAAGGAAAGAGGAAAGGAGAAAGAAGGCAAGAGGACTCCGTTCGGGGGTAATTGTGATTTTTGTTTCATCGAGGTCAAGAATTAAGCTGCATACCTTATAATTACACTAATATCTTAGGCTCTGTTTTGAAACACGACGGAGGCAGTTAATCCGACCCGAGTGACTAATCAACGTGGACAATCCAATCCGCGTTGGGGGGGGGGAAGGGGAAGGGGAAGGGGAGTTAATGTTATTGGATGTTGGGTGTTAAATGTTGAATGAGTAAGTTGCAGTTGGCATTATACTCATACTCTATGTACATTCACCAGTGGCCACTGCCACTGCCATCATGGATTGGATTGGGGTGTCTTACAGGGTTCAAGTGCGTGCCGTTCCATAGTTGTTCATGCTCCATACAGTAAGAGCCCCTAGATACATACCTGCACCAATGCTATTACCCGAGTGTCCATATATTGCTTAGGTACTGCTTAGGTACGTACCTACTTATAGAGGGGCAACTTTAAGGAAGCTTATAGTCAAACATGGAACTGTCACTACAATCAACTTCCATTGTTCCCCAAAACACAACAACAACCTTTCATACTCTCTCACTCTTTCTCTCTCTCCCTTGATAATTCGGCCGGTTCCTGAAAACTAAATACCCAATTTCATTCAAGTTAACATGGCAGAATACAAGTTATCTGCATCTCTGGCTGGTCATGAAGACGATGTAAGTTGATGATCCCATACTCCACTCTCCAACAAGGTCAACCTGGATGTTGGTGACGACAACATATACTAATGGCATGTTGCTCAAAAATAGGTTCGAGCTGTAGCTTTCCCATCTGCGAAAGCCGTAGTTTCAGCTTCGAGAGATGGAACAGTACGATTATGGAAACAACTCTCAGACAATCCACCAATATTCGATGCCACCATTTCCTCTCATGCAACAGCTTTCGTAAATACGGTCACATATCTTCCCCCGAGCTCGCAATTTCCAGACGGTTTAGTCATCTCAGGTGGAAAAGACACAGTTATTGAAGTTCGACAACCTTCGAAAGGACCAGAAGAAAATGCGGAGGCTCTACTTATAGGGCACAGTCATAACATATGTGCTTTGGATGTCGATCCGGCCGGACGATTTATAATCAGTGGAAGTTGGGATGCGGAAGCAAGAATATGGCCATTAGGAAAATGGGAATGTGAATCGGTTCTCAGAGGACATGAGGGGAGCGTTTGGGCAGTTCTTGCCATAGATTCGGAAACTGTCGTCACTGCTTGTGCGGATAAACTCATTAGAGTGTTTAATACCGGTGGCAAATTACTGCGGACTATTCGAGGAAGTGCAGATGTTGTTCGAGCTCTTTGCAGATTACCCAAAGGTCATCCATCCGGGGCAGATTTCGCATCGGCAGGTAATGATGGCGTAATTAGACTGTGGACTCTCTCTGGAAAACAGGTGGCAGAATTACATGGACATGAAAACTTCATTTATTCTATTGCCTCTACACCTTCCGAAGAAATCATCAGCTCTGGTGAAGATCGAACCTTGAGAATATGGAAGGACAGTCAATGTATTCAAACAATTACACATCCCGCGATTTCGGTCTGGGGTGTAGCTGTTTGTGGAGAGAATGGAGATATTGTTTCGGGCGCAAGTGATAGAGTGGTGCGAGTCTTCACGAGAAATTCGGAACGTTTCGCAGATGCAGAGACAACAACACTATTTGAAGACTCGGTCAAGGAATCATCTATACCTCAACAATCGTTACCTGAAGTTAATAAGGAGAAGCTTCCTGGTCCAGAATTTCTTGCACAAAAGAGTGGCACCAAGGAGGGACAAGTTCAAATGATTCGTGAATTGAATGGAGCTGTTACTGCACAAACTTGGTCTAGTGGTAAGTCATTTCAATGTTTCATGTTGGGTATTGAACTAATTATTATCTAGCTCAGGGCCAGTGGATAAATGTAGGCACTGTCGTTGATGCTGTTGGAAGTAGTGGAAAGAAAGTCGAGTATCTCGGAAAGGAGTATGATTATGTCTTCGATGTCGATATTGAGGATGGCAAATCCCCCCTCAAACTTCCTTACAACTTATCTCAGAACCCATATGAAGCTGCTACGAAATTCATCGCAAACAATGAACTTCCAGTAACCTACTTGGAGCAAGTAGCCAATTTCATCACAACCAATACTCAAGGAGCTACGATTGGCCAAACTCAAGAAAGTTCTGGACCAGATGCATGGGGTAGCGATCAAAGATACCGACCAGGCGAGGGAGAATCCTCGGCCCCTGCAAATATTCCACCACCACCTAAGGTTCTCCCACAAAAAGAGTATCTCTCGATTATTGTGGCTTCAGTACCAAAGATGCAAAAGAAGATTGAAGAAGTCAACAAAGCATTAATTAATGATGGTCAAAAGGGCGTATCCTTAAATCCTGAAGAGCTTGAAGTCCTTCAAAATCTCCGAAAACATCTCGACTCTACCGGCGCCACAAAGACTTCTCAATCTGTTAGTGGGGGCCTTGACTTAGCCATTAAACTCTCAACTCATTGGCCATACAAAGATCGACTCGCTGGACTTGATCTTCTTCGTCTCCTAGCCATTGCGCCCGAAACTGCAACTTTCCGTAGCAACGGTGGCGAGTCCATTATCGATGTTTTTTCACAGGCTGCTTTGGAATCTTCACCTCCTTCCGAAAATCACGTCATGATGGCCGTTCGTGGTTTTGCTAATCTTTTTGATTCCACCGAAGGTCGTCAATTAGCCACCGACAATTTCGAGAAAGTCCATGGCTTGATCAAGGCAGCTATCCAAACCTCTACCAATAGAAATTTGTTGGTAGCTGCTACGACTGTTTATATTAACTACGCTGTTCTGTTCACAGAAACAGACCCAGATTTCGAGCAGGTTCTTGCAGTGTTAGATACAGTTACGAGTATCTTGAAGACACAAGTTGATAGTGAGGTGATTTATAGAGGATTAGTTGCCCTAGGTACGCTATTGACTGTGGGAGATGAGATTAGAGAGGCTGGGAAAGATGTTTATGGAGTTTTGACCGCAGTGGATGGCTGTGTTAAGAAGGCTACTGATCCTCGCGTGAAGAATGTTGGGAAGGAGATTAGAGAGTTACTTGCGTAGTGGGTAGATGGGGGTAGATTGGATTGGGGGGG
>PHWZ01000667.1:0-15365 GCA_004379285.1 Botryotinia calthae
TGGTGGGTGAGGGATGGAGGGATGGAGGGATGGATGGATATACTGGGGATTGGTATCAGTATAGGAAGGTATATTATATCACGTCGTATCCGGTACCAGTATATATATATACATATGTGTATGCGTAGATAGTAGATAGTAGATAAGTCAAGACAAATGCCGGTGTGAACGATCCATACATACATACCTCCAATGTTGAGTAAACCGAAATATCGAATATGAAAATCGATATATTCCGTATCGTTCCCATAATTTTTTTTCTCGTATTGTCCCCGCTTGACTTGGGGAGATTATATCATTACATATCATATGGCATGTCATATGCACGTCTTTCTATATTAAGTATCTGAGATAGATCTGGGACTTGGGTGCACTAATAGGAGAGGATGGTATATATATCGATTGATGGATGGATTATCTTTTCCTTTTGGTATTATTCTTAATTCTTGGTTTTTGATCATCTTTTCGCTGGTTGCTCGTTGCTCTTCGATCTGATCTGATTCCCCCTTCGTATTCTATCATATATAATGAGAACTTCACCGTTGGCAAGCCTGGCGGCTTTGAATACCATCACGCATGCACAGACAGATGCAATTTCCATGCCACTCCGTCTCTTGTATGGGTCGTCGAATAAAGTTACCACGTCGGTTATGGTGGGGAGTGGCAATGAGGAAATTGGGCAGAGTATTGATGTTGTGGTTGATTATGGGAGTGCGGATTTTTGGGTATGTAGTTTTATTTTTGGATGGGGGTGGGATTGGGGTTTTGTGGTTTGGGTTTTGAGGGGGGTGCGAGGTGGGAAGTGAAGATATCTGATGTTTTGAGAGGGAGAGAGAGAAAATAGGGAAAAACAAAAAACTAACACAGAATCAAAGGTTTTCGCTCCAAACGCAACCGTCAACTACGGATCCCAATATCTCGGATTCCCCGGTGCGTGCAACACCACTCCCTCATTCTACTACCACCCCGACAACGCCACGCTCTCCAACTTCTCCGGATCATATTCCTACGGCGGGAATTCCAAAATCCTCAGCGCTACCCATGCCGTAAACGATACTCTCTATTTCTCTTCTAGCCCCGCCATCCCCAATATCGAAGTCGCGCTTATCTCCTCCGGAACCGTGCGCCAGTATGTTCCCGACGGTACGCCCTGTCCAGAGCTCTCTTACGACTACGGTATCATGGGCCTGTGCACCTCGACCTCCAGCGACAATGGCCCCAATCTCAAAACCAATCTCCTAAACCAAGGACGCATTTCCGCATCCGTGGCTTCGATGTATTTCTCGCCTCCGCCGGCCGACGCATCGATCACGTATAACTTCACCGGAACCCTACTCTTGGGTGCGCTTCCCCCTGCGGATTCCTACACCGGGGAACTTCTCCCCGTGCCCATCGCGACGTCGGCAGGTTCAATCGGATATTATGTTTCCCAACCTATTATATCGCACGCGAACACGTCGATTCCCACCGATTACCCAACCGAGACATGTCTAGTGGACTCCGGATCCCTGGCTCTCACTCTCCCATACGCAAGTAACAACACTGCGTTTTTCGAAAGTACCGGATTGGCGACTGACGGTTATTATATCATGTATCCATCGAACTGTGAAGATATCCCTCGCGATCTCACGCTAGATTTTGAGTTTACAGGCACGGGAAATGCGTCTACGAATGTGAGTGTGCCGTATAGGTATTTGGCAAGGGGATCGTCGGGTCCGGGGGGCGTCACGCCAGAGGGCATGTGTGTGTTGAGTGTGGCAATGGGGAGTGGGTGTACGTTTGGGGCGCCGTGGTTTTTGGGCGCGAGCGTGGGGGCGGATGATGGGGAGGGGGTGGTGTGGATTGCGCAGGGGGTTTTGTAATGGGATGGGTGAGTGAGGTGATGGGAGGGAGGCGAGAGATGTGATGGAGAGAGGAAGATTGAGAGGAAGATTGAGATTAGCGAGCAGATGGATTGGAAAGATGTCTCTTGGGATATCATTGTAAGACTTTAATTCAAATCTAATAGATGTTGCTAGGTACTATTTATTTTGGGATGGAATTTTGGTTGATGGGTGGTGAAGGTGAGGTCTTCACTTTTATGTACATGTATACAATCCTCCTTGATTTATGTTTGACAAGGCTCCAGTGACTCCCCGAGGGTTACAGGATCAGAGGGCGGGGGAGGTGGAGGTGGAGGTGGAGGAAGATACTTCTCATATCCACCACATATTGTATCTCGAGCGTAGCGAGCTAAAGGGGTTTTGGGGGGCTTGCCCCATAATCTCCATCCAGAATAAAATTTGTATGTAGATATTTATAATTTTACACTGCATTGGAATATAATACTTGTAATGATTTCTAACATTCATTTGGATTCTTTTTAAGATGTACATTTGCAACATAATATACACATTTTATTTACTCAATCGATTTCGATTTCGATTTCTAAAATCCACTCAATCCATATCCTTCACCACTACCATTTTGTCTCGTAAATGACTTCCCCGGTGGTAAAAAATTCCTCTGCAGCGGTTCCGGAATCTCATCTACTTTTCCCTCTTTCACTGCCACGGCATCTTTATCCGCGGGGACTACAGAAAGTACAATCTTTCCTTTTGCATCAATATAAGCATGTTTAGGTTCGACCCATGTTTTACTTCCTCCATATTTCTGCGGCTCAACAAATAACAATCCAGCAACTTGATCGT
This sequence comes from Botryotinia calthae, assembly GCA_004379285.1. NCBI lineage: Eukaryota > Fungi > Ascomycota > Leotiomycetes > Helotiales > Sclerotiniaceae > Botryotinia > Botryotinia calthae. The sequence continues at coordinate 2,691 of PHWZ01000667.1, forward strand.
AGGATTTAGGATTACTACTTCCAAGAGGCTTAACATCGAATTGAATGAATCCTGATGGAATATCCGTAACCACACCTCCTACACCTAGCACTGGAGGAGCACCCGATGCATTCTTGGGCATGACAATACGAGCTTCAACGGGAGGAGCATGGGCTTGTGGTCCATAGAGCGCATGGTTGTATGTCCAGCTGTTGTTACGTGAATAGGATAATCCGGCACTAGGATGGGTTTTGGGAGGTCCGGATTCGGCATACGGAGAGCTGGATACCACCTCGACGGCCTTGGGTCGACGGAGGGAAACTAATTCATCGTAAATCTCTGTTTCGTCTTGGGCTCGGGGAGCAGGAGAAGGAGCAAGATCGAGGAAGTTGCGGATGTGGAGATTCAGCGTGGAAATATCGTATCGTAGATGGCGGATATAAGTTGATAATTGTTCTTCCGTAACATCCTCCACTGAAGTGGTTTTGAAATCTCCCAATCCTTCATCATTTTGAACTGCTTTCTTTCTTGCTTCATTCGTCAGAGATGCAGCGCACAATTCCCTTAAAAATTGTCTGAATTCCGACTTTCTCCTTCCCACCTCCTTCACTACATATTCTTGAAATTCACCCTAGGTCAAACCCGCTAACCATGGACCAGAAAACTTCCAGCGTGTGTCGTCTTTCCCCTGTCCATTGATCCCCGCCTGAATACTTGAATTTCGAACCGTCGTATCAATACTGTCATCGAAAACACTTCTATGTTTAGGAATATTCTGATCGCGGGTCGCCGAGACGGATTTACTGAGTCGGGGTGTCGAAATGGGAATATTCATCTCCTGCCATTTTTTTAATGTGAGACTGTGATCAGCCGCGGAACCAAACTCGGTGACGTGCTCAAAGGTATCGATAGCTTCGACGCGGATGATGGGAGTGGAGGTGCGGGTGGTGGCTCGTAGAGGGAGGGGTCGTTTGAATCCCCAATCACCTTTTGCGAGGGAGGATGGCGGGGTGCTAATAGATTGATGGATTGGATGGGGGAGCGTCGCGGTATCGGAATCGAAGGTTGCTTGGGAGGAGAGGGTACCGGTTGGTCGGGGGAGAGGATTAGGAATTGCGAAGACTCGGGAGGCTCGTAGGAGTGCCCCGCCGGGCGACATACGAGTTGATGCCATGGTTGAAAATTCGAGCTCTTTTGAGCCCTGAAATGGGTTATTACGATATTTGATGTATCACTCCCTGTAAACAGATCTTCTCACAAACTCAAACCCACTTCCCTCAAATATCGTAGCTGTTGTGCATGGGAAGCAATGGCACATTCAAAAGTTACAATTATGGCGGGACAAAATAATTGAGGTTCGAGATAATTTTTGGGATGGCGCTAGTCTGTTTTGAGAATTTGATGATTTCTAGAACCACGATTGAAGATTTGAATGAAATTCATTATTAAATCAATAAAACTATATTTCTTCCTATTTTTGGAACTATATACTAACTTGACTTTAAGAATTGTTATTACTCAAGTTTCAAGACTTTTGATGAATTCATACAAGTCGTTGTTGTATACATATAAACTAGAAGTTTGAATGTTAAATATGTGCATTCACACACAGCTTAACATTAGAGCAACAAAACGAATGAAATTGTGTCTCGGTCTATTTCTTCATTTGGTACAAAGTTCGACTTTCAAATCTTCGTCTACCACATAATACATCATTCCACATTCCATTCACGTAGGCCAAAACGACATCAACCATACAAAACCAACTCTCCATCCCCCTTCTCTCAAACTAGACTTACCAACTCAACTCATACTCAACAACCAAGAAATCATCATGCCATATTATCTAACCCATTCCCAGCATCCTCATTTCAAAGAACCATCCGTTCAATCGCCATCATCATGGGGGCAAGCCCCTAAACCCCTATAGCTCGCTGCGCTCGAAAATTTCATGTATAATATTTCCCCTCTCCCCTTCTCCTTTCTCCAGTCAAAATAAGCGATCAATCAAACTCCTAAAAGATCAGCAAAGGATCACTGCCTAATCTTATAAAAACATTGAAGAGAAAGAGAACGATATCAAAAGAGACCTTTCACTGTTAATCCATCTTGATTCCTTTCTTCTTACTCAATACTTTGAATATCCATTTAATTCAAACCTTTACCATCATCCCAATTTTGCATCACTCTCCATCTCAAAAATCAGGACTTAGAAAAGAAAGCTCCATTTTCTAGTCTTTACACACCGCAGCTATTCATCCACACAACTACCTTCTAAGTTTCACTCAAACCAAACACCGAGGAAAGATACTCAGATACACATAGACTTGTACACCGTAGGAAGACAAGACCTATTCAGCATATCCATCTCAAACCACAACATCATATTCAGCAACGCGACATGAACTCACTTACTCACTCAAAACTACGGATTCATTCATTCATTCCCCTGGACAACAAATTCATCTGAACGATTAACCAAAATCAAATCAAATGAACTTTACATCGATTGATATTCTCGGCTCTGGTATATCGGGGTGTACATGTCATGAATCCCCTACCTATCTCTGCTTCAAAATAGATACCCAGTCTAATCACTCATCTCCTCTTAAGCCTCTTCGGGTGTCTATAAAAGGATTACTGAAAAAAATCTCTGATCTTTAGCAAGCCAATTTTCTCATACCAGTGACCTGACCTAATGAATATATCCAATACTCTCACAAGTATAAACTCGAGCCATCCTGTTCTACGCGATCCTGTCTTTCTTTTTATTCCTCCACTCACTCACCCAAAAGATATAAAATCAGATATCCCCCCTCTCCAAAAGATACCGCAAATCACATTGCTTCTACAGCATCCTCACTTCTTATCTCTCATCTTTCTGCCCCTCAAATGTGAATCCAAATACCCCCCTATTGTCTTTAAACCTAATCATTCATCAACCATCCAACAAAAGTTCCCCTCCCCCCGTGTTTTGTATCACCTCACCGTAGTTGACCGCATAGTGCGCATACCTTAATATTCTTCTTCCTTCCTTCCTTCTCCCTCTACTCCATCCCATCTTATCTAACTTCACTCATACCAATAACATAACAAAGTAATAAGCACCTCCCACCAACTCCTCAATCACAATCCCTCGCTAACCCCCTTCATCAAAGCCGCTCTCTCCACCACCCTCGAGTCCCCAGATTTCGAGCGAACAATCAAGAATGAAATCCATTCTCCATACACATGAAAAATTTCTTCCTTCCCTTCCCATCAAACACCCATTCATTCATTGTCCACAAAAAAGAAAAGCCATATTTCATCCCTCTCTCCCATCCTAGAAATTGCGACTATCACTGTCCAGTGTCCAAACATTACACTGATTCAAACAAATTTCATCTCGTCTCATTCCCAGAAATCCCCAATCCAATCCACGAAACGCGACAAAATGAAAAGAAAACAAATAAAGACAAATCCAAAAGAAGGAAAAACGAGCGGCGAGAATCACCGAATACTGAACACTAAATACCGAGACACCATACTATGCCATCTCAGATGAAAGATACAAAAAGAGTGAAATACATCCAAAGCTCCAATTCCACCTTCAAAAAATCAAGAAACTCAAAACTTTGGAAATCGCAGAAAAGGAAGTCAAAAAGAAACCCAAAGCCCAGTTAGTTATCTGTAGAAAGACAAATGATCATGAAGTAGTACAAGCAATAACAAAAATAAGAATAAACTTATCCTCTCCCCTCCTCATCCCTCATTCCTCAACCTTATTCCATTTACCGTCCCTCCATCCATTCCCTCTCCTCCACAACCTCATATCCTCAACATACATATCATAGCACAATACAGTATAGCATAGACTATAAAAACAGTTTGAAAGATAACATATGGCATGTGACTGTTGACAATCTGCCAGATGACACAACAATAGCAACAGAAAAACGAAAACAATGACGTCTCCAAATTATCTATTATCTCATCAAGATCACCATACACACACATACACGCATAAATACATACATGCACGCTTGTGACAAGTCCATGGAGATCATCGATGATCTCTCACATTGAGTACTTCAAGTACATCAAATACGTCAAGTTTATCAGTTAAGTAGTGCTTACCTACAGAGATTTTCTCACTCACCTCATCTCACCTCACCTGCACTGCATTACACTGCACTGTAGTCCAGTCTCAAAATTTCAAAATCTCAAGTTTCAAATCATCACGCATCTCTTTCCTTTCCTCTCCTTTCCCTTTTTATCAAACTCATTAGGCAGGAATAAGTAATCTTCACTCATCGCATCTCATTGCATCGTATCTCATCGTCTCTCATCTCATCATATCTCACCAAACAAAAAGTAAGAAAGTAGCAAGTAGCAAGTAGCAAGTAAAAACACAGCTTCAGACAAACCTGAAATCAAGATGTAAGATCCCCCCAAATCCGCTCAAATCCAAATCCAAATCCACATTCCCCATCCCCATCCCCATCCCCATCTCCATCCCCAAAGCTCCACTCCCCTAAATTAGCTGACCAGCTACGTAGAAAGTTAATCAACTCACTTAAGTAATGAGATAAGATACGCCATGAACCGAAGTAATGAATGAAACACAATGATGCGAATGCGTTTCAAATCCGATTATCTTATCAACAATCCAAATCCACAACCCAACGTGATTAAATATCTAATGTTGAACATACATGCATACATGCATCCGTACATCTATGCATCCATACATATATACATACATACATACATACATACACATCAACACCTCCAACACATCTCCCTCCCTCCGCACACCCCCAAAAAGAGGAAATCAATGACACTTCCATAATACCGTAAGTAAGTATGATTCTCTAGATATTATCTATCCAATCCACTTTAATCTAATCTAATCCCCAATACAAATACGAAACGAAACGAAACGATATGCCAGCGCAAGATAAACATATACCCCAAGATCAACATCAAAATCCTGAGTTGTACACCACAGCTCCCTCGGAAAATAATTCTTCACACGTGCGTACTGAGCGTCATATCACATCAGATCAAATCACATTCACATCGTATTCACAATTCCCCGAGTAGAATATGCAATATGCAACATGTATGCAGCAAACATTTTAGATTATGATGTATGTATTTTTATATGTATACATATATGTATGTACGAATGTAGATCTCATGTAGAAACTTGCAACAAGTCACCGACTAACTGAGAACTAACCATAACCGCATCCATCCAAAGAAATCACATGCTCGCTCGATCTTCGATCGACTACCGTACGTATCATGCTACTAGAATTTTATGTACGCTGTTAAACGATTTAGCTTGTTTCATGTGGATAGATAGATAGAAACGAAGAAAGAGAATTGAAGGTTTCTATGATGATGATGATGATGATGATGATTTTATACTATAGGATAAAGAATAATCTGATATCTTTTCGACATGTAAATGTGGTCGGACTTCATTCAAGCCCAAACATAGTGTCGGTCGCGAAGAAGAGAGATGAGATGAAATGAGATGAGGCAAGATGATAGGATGATACCTTTACTAACATGTTGGGTAAAGAGCCTCCTTTTCGCTATATTGTATTATATGTGTACGTCGGGTAGTAGATCCCGATGAAAAATCTTACCCGCCCGTCGGAAGGATGGATTCCTTCCTCATGGGGGTAGGTGGGATGAAGTTCCGGAAGAACTGTGCCACGCGTAGACTTACTTTATTGATAACGATTTGGTTATCAGTGATCACAACATATGATATAATCCATGACATTACATTACCCAAGAGAGAGAAGAACTTCGATCGACAACGAATCCTTCTCAATACCATAAAAAAGTAAACAATTTTCTCCTGCTCCTCCAAAATTGTGGTTCGCTGTACGAAATACCCCGCATCCAAAACCCAAACTGATCACTCTCGCATGACTAGTCAGATGTTTCTATTTGGGCGAACCATAGCAAATACCATCATAATGGACACTTTGAGGCCATTTAATCGGCCAGTTTCGGTAATTCCTTATAGGTGTGGCACAAAAGAAAAGGGCAGCTGCATAGGATGCATAAGATCTGGTCGCCTTTTTCCTTCGGTGAGACATGTGGGAGACCGAGAACGTGGCACTGATTGGAGAGGCAGTGAAGCACAAAACCTGCTCCAAGAAAATCACTCGCTTTCTTTCCATCAAGACTTCGATCATCGACGTGTGAAGATTATTTTCTTCAAACCTCTCCGACACTAGCTCTCCGAAAGATAAAAAGCGACACAGCCCAAGAAATCGGGCAAACCAAGACAAATCTGATTGATCTTCTTCACTTCGTAAATTCGTACACTTGATAACGAGTCACATGAAAGTAATAAATATAGTATAGCATCTATTCAAGGAAAAAAACACAAATGGTAAACTGCCACACTCGCAAGCCTTGCATGACCGTTGTCATACATGCGTACGGCGGAAGCGAAGACAGGTGGATAGATATAAAATTGCCCTGATTTCCGCCATATGATATGTTACGAGGAATGAAACTAGATAAGTCTCGATCTTTTTTTTTTTTGGTTTGCCCCATAACTTTATCGGCCTCGTGTCTTTCTTAGACATAACAGGTTACGGAGTATACGAAACAATCATGGCTCAGATGAAACGTAAAACGTAAAACGTGTGCATTTCCATAGAAGATGGGCCGCATGAAAGTTTGATAGAGTAAAAGATAGGCATATCAATTGTTGATAGGAAATCATTGGAGGAAAACGCGTGCGAAGGATAGAAAAAGCTGTAGGGCAGAAAAAATGGAGTAGATTGAGTGGAGTGACTGGTCTTGCATAAAAAGGCGCGTGAAAGGCTTTTTGAAAGAAATTTAACCAATGGCCATGGTGTTTAGGGTAACTGAATCACACTTTGGGTCAGCACAACCTTGAAGCAGGCCCTCCTTTCGGATACTAATCAACTCAGCTTGTGATGGATGTTGCTATTCGTATTGAGGCTGATTCTCTTGGTACGTCCTGTACTCGTCTGTACATAGATAGGTAGAATTAGTCATTGACTGGGGGTAACCTATTATTTTCAGACAATCTGCCCGAGTGACAAGAATGACAAGAATGACGAGTAGGATAGGGTAAGATAGTAAGATGGATAGATCAAATTCCATCGGGCATCGAATATTCTCTTGGAGGGTTTTGCAGGGCAGAATTGAAAGAAACTGGTCAGGTCGTTTGGGTCGTTCGTGATAAAAGATATTTGATAGAATCATTTACAGTAAGTATAGTATGCATGTAGAGCTTTTGTCATCCAGTCAATTCAATTATTGAGAATGGTGACTAAGGTGTGCAGGTCGCAGTTACGGCTGTGTAATATCATCGAGGGCGAATCGAAGGAAAGAGGAATAGGAAAATTCATTCGAATAGAATTTTAATGGTCGATGTGTGATGGTTGATGGTTGATGGTCGCAGATTGATGGCGACAGGTTGAATAGTCGGTCCACTAGTCCTTGTCCTAGTCCTTGTCCACCGCCAAAAGGATTTTAATTAATCGAGCGGTGCGAGCTGTGCGCGATGGAGATGGCGATGGAGATGGCGATGGAGATGGATATGTGGAGATGTAGGTGTACTTCGTACTTCGTAGGTGAAGGTGTAGGCCTACATCCGAGTCTCATGTAACCTGTGTGCCTGTTCGAAGGGTTCATATGGATTCGTATGGATTCAGATGGATCCATATTGAAAAAACAGATGAGTAACAATCAGCTCCCAATGTTTAGTTGCACATCGGATCGTAGTAATCGTACAGCTAGCTAACTGGGTAAGCGATGGTTATATTGTATATGTCATCGTGCACGTCAAAACTGCCACGAAGGAATTGTTCGGTGGAGGGTGGTGGATGGTGGAGAGGATTAGATGGGAATCTTCGAAAAAGAATCGGTAAGAAGTTGGACCGGCAAACATTATGAGTGGTCGAGCTGGCTTAAAAGAGAACTCCGGATTGTACTCCCGCACTCTTGTTCAAACTGGGATTGATGCCTTTGGTAATGATTTACCTTGATTTAATCGACGATATGGGAAAGATGTACCAACTACCCAGAAATGTATATGGCCAAATGCAATAATAGTGTGATAGTCATGTTGGCTCAATATCAAAAGAATATACCTAGATGTGATGGTGGTTTTAGATCAAGATAAAAGAATACATCTGGATGCAATAGTAGGTTTAGATCAATATAAACGAATACACCTAGATGCAACAGTAGGTTTAGATCAATGCAAAAGAACACACCTAGATGCAATAGAGATGCAATAGTAGGTTTAGATCAATATAACAACATATACCCAGATGTGAAAGTAGTCTCCGATCGACGTCGGAAGATATACCCAGAAGTGTAGCTAGCCATGTGCCTAGATGTCAATCCATAACGTGATGAGTGCTTGGATAATGTTAGTTCATGCTCTGATTAATGCTGATTCATTGGGTAACGGTTGAAGTGCCTAGATGATATATTCTGATACTCTTATCCTATCGGAAACGATCGCGCTGCTCTTCAACACAACATATCAAGGGGTGGATGGATGAGAAAGATGGGAAACATGGGAAAGACGGAAAGACTGAAAGCGACGAAGGAGTACGAAGGAGTACGAAGTTCCAATCTTTCTTGATATCCTAAAATGCCCCGGTAGTCCTTTGAGAGAATGATTAGCTGTGGATTGCTTGGCCATGGATGCAACCTTGACTCTGGTGGCTTGATCTTGACATTTGGGGAATAGTTTTTATTGGAAAGACGATATAATAATCTACGGTGTAGAGAATAATACTCGTAGAATATAGAAGAAGGATGAGTAAGAATTGAAACCTCCATGTAAGATTTATCCACAGGGGTAAAAGTAAAATGGTAAAGAATGATTGAATTTGCCTGTCTCGACTCTCAAGTCTTGTGTTGTGTTGTCTTTCCACTCCCAACTCCCAAATCTCTCAATCTATTCCTCAATTCCATTCTTTTATCCCAATTCCATCGTATTCTATTGATTCTCTGCTGTGCCTCCCTCTCGCCTCACTGCCTCTCTCTCTCCCTCTTCGCCTCACAGTCATATCGACCCAACCACCACCAAGAATCATTGAAGGCTTTCCCGCTCAAAACCGCCCAGCCCACGCCGTATTAGGATTGAAATCCTGCCCCCCATACATAATACATACATATCCAAGTACATATATACAGATATCCATATATCCATACTCCTAGCTCCTAGCTCCTAGCTCTAGCTCCTAGGTACATACGACTATACTTGCCGCACAACGCAAGAATAAATCATAAACTTGATTAAACATCAAAAAGAAGAAAAACTATCTCCACCGCTGGTTCCACCGTTCCACCGTTCCACTTTCTTGACTTCATACGTCTAATCACTCCACACTTTCGCAAATCCCATAATCATCAATTATCGAAAGGTACAAGAAAAGTATCCACGTTGGAATTCCTTGGATCCAAGGGTATTTGTCTCAACTGTCTCGGAAGATTTTACCCCTCTATCTGTCAAATCACATCATCAATATCAATATCAAAAACGTCTAGAAGCATCAAAACCCCCAGAGAATCCCACTTAGGAACGACAACAACAACAACAATCTTTCTCCATATCTTTCTAGAAAGCCCATTATTACCAATACAAACATCAGGAATTGATCAAGGGTTATATTTATGCCAAATCATACATCAATTTCGAAACACCACGTTCCATACCACGTTCTACACCACATTATCGAATGTGTACATACACTACTGTCATACCATGTTAATATCTACCACCGGAATCGACCGTTTTTAATAACTTGATTATTATTACTTTTTTTATTAAAAAAAAATTGGATACTATACTCCCTCAACAAGCTTTGAATACAACTCACACACATATATCCATTCAAACATATTTATTATCAATTCACTATATCGAATCTACATTGCCACCGTTTTACTCTTGGATCATTCCACTATCAATACTATCCATACTTTCCAGATACTCACTACACCAAATCTACCTTACTTTTCGCAAGTAACTCAACCCAATTCCAAAATGCCAGACTACATGCGAAGATATACTACCGATCATAGTACGAGTAGTAGAGGTTCCCGTCAGAGTGATGAATCCTCTCGAGAATCTCATAGCACCGCACCAACCTCCATATACAACAGTCCTCGACCATCAATCCATCAATACCAACCTGAAAGGCCTGTCTATTACCAAAAAGAGTCTATAGATTTATCTCCCAGCGACATCTCACCAATAGATTATCCTCGCTCATCTCAAGAAACATATGCATCAACGTCTGCATCCCAAGAAGATCTCTATGATGAACCTGAAAGCTATGATCCAGAATACGATGTCCCGGAATATAAAACCGTGGTTGAAAGTAACCTGAGACCATCCACTGCTCAAGATTTCGCCCGGTATTTCCCTTCCACAAAACGTCTTTACATTCGTCACGATGATACTTCATATGATGGAAATATGAATCTTCGCGTCGACACAGAAGATGGTCATGGTCCAGATAAAGAAATCATTCAACTCTTTCATCTGCGCATGCACGATCTCAAGAATCGCGAATTCAGCCTCCGTCGCTACGAACGTTCAAGTGGCCGTGAAGTGTGTCACTCGAGTAGAAAATACGCCAAACCCACCGAGAGAAGACCTTCCGTCTTAACCCGTTCCGTCAGTAGTGCCTTTGCAAGCATGCGCAAACCCAGCGTTTCTCGACAAAATTCGACAACTTCACCCACCAAACCCATGGGAGGAGTTCAGAGACACGATAGCGGATACGCATCGAATTCTGAATCGGACTCCGACGTCGAAGCATTCATGGCTTCGAAAAAAGCCGCGGCCTCTTCAATCCCGACCAATACGACCAAACTTGAATTCTCAAATTATGCGCAAATAGAAGTTAAGCGTCGAGGAGCAAAATCGCAAAAGAGATACGAGTTTGAGTATTGGGGATACTCATATTCATGGAAGCGCGTCGTGGAGAAGGATGGCGAGGGAAAAGCTATTTCGTATCATTTGTTCAAAGGGGATTCTGGTAATGCAGTAGCGCATATCGTGCCGGAATTGCGATCGAGAGATCAGATTAGAGAGGAGGGATTGGTGGGGGGTTGGGTCCCACCGTGTCAAATGTGGATTAGTGAGAAGAGTGTCTTGGAAAAGGTTACGGATGTTGCTGAGTAAGTTTTGAATTTCTATCCGATCAAAGCATAAATCTAACCCGCACCCCTAGTGTCATTATCTCAACTGGCCTCATAGCCCTCGTCGACGATAGCATCAAACAACATTTCCAACCTAAACCCACTTCCCACTCTACTCATTCCAACTCCTACACCACATCCCCCTTCACAAACGCATCCCCCTTCACAAACACAAACACGAACCCCCATCCCCATTCCCAAGCCCTCTCCTCCCGTTCTTCTCCCCGTACCCTCCCCCTCCCTCCCCTCAACATGAATCTCGAATTCGTCGGACCCCGCGCCATGGTCGAACACATGTTCAGACGACGCAACTCGGGGGGCTCGAGTAAATCAAGAGAGAACGAGAAGAGAAAACATTCTCCGTTGCGATATGCGCAAGGTGCGGGTTGGGGAAGAGCGTAAGAGAAGGGAAAGATATGATATCGACAGATTTTTTGAAAAATACAGAGGCAGAGGCAGATGCAAATGCAAATGCAAATGCAAATGCGAATGCGAATGCGAATACAGATTTGGGAACACAGTAACGGCCGGGGTTTAGGTTTCTGGGGTGGGTTCTTGGGGTTTGGTTTGGTTTGGTTTGCTTGGGTTGGTTTGCTTGGTTTGGGTTGCTGGGATAGGGATGGGGATGGGGATGGGAATTGTGATTTAGGACTAGGGGTTGTGATTGTGATTGTGGATATGTCGATTTTTTTTCTCTTAATATTCTTTTCTTGGAGGATATATGATTATGATTATGATGATTTGGATTGGATTGGATTGGCTGGGATAGGATAGGATAGGATAGGATAGGAATCTCAAGAAACAGGCAAGGAAGAAAGAAAAAAAGAGAGAAAGAACGAAAGAAAGAAAGGAACAAACCAAGAAAGAAACTAGTAATGACGAGATGAACAGGATAGGATAGGATAGGATAGGATAAGATACTCAGGACTTAGGTACACAGTACAACGTACATGTATAAATGAAATGACAATATTTGAATACAGATAATAGATATCATTATATCAGATCATGCATGGGAATGAATAGTGATGATGAATAATTTGTTTGTTTTGACTTTGGCACTTGGGGGTCTTTCTCTCAACTCTCCTCTCCTCTCCTCTTCCGTTCCTAACCCTAACCCCAACTCAACACAGCCAAACTAACCCTAATACATACATTACATTACATATCATACCAATCAACACTTTAACCCTAAAATTGATAAACAAATAAATAAAGACTTCTTTCTCTTTCTTATTTATAGCTCGATTCGACTCACTAGATACCTAGTTGGTAAATAAGCGAGTGACTATCCTCATGCTCGTATACCTATCCTATCCTATCTAGATATCTTTACGACTTCTTTATGAATAGCACTACAAATATCGAATATCAAATGGAGGATGTCAAAAGTTGTCAGGCAGATAGCAAATAGCAACTAACAAAAAATATAAAAATGCATTATGTATCTGATTTATCTTCTCTCCCCTTCCCCTCCCCCCT
>PHWZ01000668.1:0-15352 GCA_004379285.1 Botryotinia calthae
CACCCCCCAAACCCCCACCTATCCCCGCCGCGGCAAGATGATCCCGCCATTTACTCATACTAGCCGATCCTGAATATTGTCTCCTCGGCTCCGAGGATCGGGGATCTGAATCACGCGAACGGCGAGAACGAGAATGAGAATGATGAGAATGTGGAGAGCGGGTTTGGGGATGCGAATGATGGCGTCGAGAGTTGTGGGGGGAATAGGATGGATTGGATGTATATGTGCGTGGATTTATATTAGTATAAGGAGAAGTGACTGTTGAAGAAGGCGGATAAGTAGGCGATGAACTTGACGGAGATGTAGAGTAAGGAGCGTACGGATTAGGTGGGAGATATTGATTTTGATTTATTTGTGGAGAAGGTCCTTGTCCTTGAGAATAGGGAGGTTGAGGAAATGGATTTTGTGTTGGATAGGGGGGTTGTTGTGGAGGTGGGTATCCTTGTTGTGAATAATTCTGTTGTCCAGGAAAAGAACCTAGAGGTGGGTATCCATTTGGTGTTTGGTTTGTTCCGGGTATATCCATACCCCTTCCTGAGAGTGAAGTATTTGGTGCGAAATATGGCGAGGAAGAGAAAGGTTGGGGCTGAGGTTGTGGTTGTGATTGTGATTGAGGAGCAAAAGTATAATTTGCCTCACGATCTCTTTCTCGGCGATTATATCTTTCCGATCTTCCTTTCCCTTCTCCTCTTTCTACCCTCTCTTTCCATTCATCACCTCTTCTCTCTTTTCCTCTTGCATTCTTATTTCTCTTATCACCGCGTCTTCTATGCTCATTCGTATCTGAATCTGAATCTGAATCCGAGCTCATCTCAGAACTAGAATTGGAACTGCAAGAACTCTCCTCATCCTCTGAGTTTCTTCTTCTACTTCTTTCACTCCTTTCCCTCCTCTCTCTTCTTTCTCTTCTTTCTCTCTGCTCAGGATGATTTCTCCACCGACGTTCTTCTCTCAAGATATGTGAACGCTCAGCGTATTGTTGAATTTCCTCTTTCGTGAGAATTCCTAAGATAGCTACGAATTCTGGTCGACTATTTGTATACATTTATTAGCACCACATTACAACATACCATATCCTTTTTCTTCCTTTCTCTTGGTATCTTGATATATGCATCCTGGTAAGAAAAAAAGACGAAAAATAACTTACGCTTCGAATCTCCTCCCATCTTTCATCAATACTTCTGGTGATATCAAAGATCGTTTTACCTTTGTCCATTTTGCATCTGGAGGAATTTCGTGACCGGATGAATCGGGGGCGATTCTTGAATTTGTACTAGAAGTAGGGATGGGAATCGGAATGGTGGAATCATGAGCATTATTTCCACTACTGGGTGTGTGAATTTTAGATGATTGATGCGTGTCATCAGGAAGATCGAATCGAACACCGCTTGTACGTGGTGATGATTTCTGGACTGGGTCCGAGCTATGTTTTGGTCTTAGTGTCATCGTATTCAATTGAGGTTGTGATGGTATGTGTTCGTTGGGAGGTTCATTGGGATATGAGTAAGAGTATGAATTCGAATTCCAACTTCCTGGAGAAGACGGTGGAAGAAGTTGAGGAGTACTTGTTGTAAAGCAAGGAAGCAAAAGAAGATCCGAGGTTTGAATTATTGAAGTATTGTTATTGTTTGAATTCATTGGATATCGTGATATCGTCTGATGCGTCAATGACGTATTATCCTCAGAGGTTAATTTTGAGCCGTCAATATCCTTTTTGGATTTCGACTCTGATATATCGAGATCTGTGGCTGAAATTTTGGGAGTCAAAGGAGGTGACAATTGTCGATGAGGAGTTGACGATATATTTTGTCCGGGATATGTATATGAGTCGACGAGAGATTCGGGTTTGGGTCTTTGGAATTTCATCGATAGGGGGAATTTTATATTGTCTTCTCGTTGGATCATTTCTTTTGCGCCGGGGTCACTGCGCCCTAAATTGATATTGGCATTATCGAATGAAGCTGGTGGTCCTTGTGTATGAGATGATTCGGAATATGTAGAGTCCCATCGTTCTTTATGAGAAGTCATTGGACTGGTTCGAGGTGTAGGTGCAGATGCAGATGGGTTTTCAACCAGTAGCCCATCTTGTTCCATTTGTCGTATATATGCAATTAGCACATCCTAGAGGTTTGCCATGTTAGTAAGAAGAATGGTCCTACCACATGGAAGTATCCAATACCATATGACGTTCCAAGATTCCTCTATTGACCCCCTCTTCAATTAGATTCCTCCTGAACCATTTCCAAATCTGCATATCATCCTCCTCATCCTCATTCTCAGAACTCATCATTTGTAAAGTCTCAGCCCTTTGACTCCTATCCGCGGCAATATCATCCACCTTATCCAACAACATATCCAGTTCTCCCTTTCCGTCTAGCTCTTCTGCATCCTTTGCATCTCCGTCTTCATCTTCGTGTAGTAGCGAATCGAGGATATGCGATATATTCTTCTTATGCGAAATCAACCTCACTCGAATCCCACCCAATTGATCCATCTCATTACTCCCCAACCTTCCACCCCCATTCCTCGCATACCTCCCCAATAATCCATCAAGTTGTCTAAGCGTCCCTGCACAATCCCGAATAATCCCATCCACACTTTCCCAAATCCCCTCATCCCTTTCTCCATCCCTCTCCTGCCCCTCCTCCTTCAGCTCCCTCAACACCCCATGCAAACCTCTCACTTCCCGTCTGATCTCCTCATATTCTACACCTGCCTCTCTGCATTTCCGATACACATCGCGACAAAGTATTGACGCTTTTTTGATACCTGATGATGTTCCAACACTCATTTCGTATTCTCATGCAGCGTTCAATATGCGACTTCCAATATGGTCTCCCCAATTTCGAATTCCGCACTTCAATGTCGATATCGATCCCGAGTTTCGAGAGGGAGGGAAAGAAAGAGAGGGGGAAAGATTCGATTATAAACCCATCCCTTCGCTCCAAAATGTGGCAAAGCGAAGCAAAACAAAGCAATCAATCAATCAGTCAAATGAAAATCCAGAAAGATATGCGAGCGTGCGTGGGTGTGTGCAATACGATGTGTTGTACTCCTCCTATCTGCTTTCCTTCCCTTTCCTCTGCTGCAGCGAAGTGGAGATCTTTTCTTTCCTGCTCTGTTCTCTATCTGATTGATGATACGATAGCTCCGACGTAACGACCACTCCACTTTATTGTACCCCGCAATGCTTTTCTTTCTCGAATTCCCAGATTTCTGCTCGTAATGCTGAATGTTGTGTCGAGTGTGACTGATTCTTTATGTTGTTTGTTAACAATTACTCGAGGATGTACTTTGGCGGGTATATATATAAAATATTCAAAAATACCAATTCACATCACAATAATATATATAATTCATCCAAAGTCGATACTCAGTACTCAATACACAAACACAAACAAAAACAAAAGCAGAACCCCAAGAAATAAGCTGGAGAAGAAGTTTCAGAATAATAACCCTTAGAAGCTGCGTAGAAGGATAATAGAAGCAAGCAATCGGGGCTGAGCTGAACAAACAGGTATTACCGATAGAATAGGTAACGATTGAAAGAATCTCTCTAGAACTACCTACCATACTATACCATACCCTATCTAGAAACTGACATTCCAATCCATCCATCCATCCATTCATTCATCCATCCAAGATTCCAAGTGACGTCGCGGGAACAAACGAACATCCATCCATCCATCCATCCATCTATCTCTCCACCCATCTATCTCTCCACCCATTCACCCATGAACCATCCCTCCCTCCCTCCCTACTTCACCCAATCAAACACCACACGCCGCAACCCCAGCCAAAAATGCCCAAAAACATCCGATAACACACACCAAACAATCAGTCACTCCCAGTCCTCAAACACAACAGCAACCGCAACCGCACATCTCGCGAACCAACCTCCGTGGCGCAGTCACCCACCGTTTGCGTCCACCATGATCGCCTTCCAGCGAGGCGTGAGGCTCAGATGAAGGCTTATACGATGCGTATCCACTGCACTGCACTGCACCGTGCGAGCGAAGAGCGAACCGAACGACCTATCCTGCTATTTTGCCGAGTTGCCGCATGGCGTTGTAGAAGATCTATTGTGTGGAAATGATAGGATCGCTAAAGATGCGTTTGTCACATTTTTCTTGGTTGTGCATTGCATGAAGAGCTTGGGAAAAGATGCGAGAATGTATATGGTAATCAATGGTGATATGTGGAACCCAAGGCAGGGCAAGACAGGGCAGGGGAACTCCGAAATCATGTCATGTGAATGCTGTACTGGCAGTGTAGATAATTTTTGTACGAGGTAGACTTGGTTACGAGACATATAAAGAGTTTCTTTGATTTTTATATTCCTCCAACCAATCAATCAACAATATCATTAAAATAATAAACCCGCCATCTTCAATGCTATTCTCATACTCCTTACAAAACAATTCTTTCTCTTGTATATTTTCCCACTTGTCTACTCAGGAGTCTTCCAATATCTCTCTTGCTTCTCTTTTGAATTTCTCCTCCTGCACCTACACGGAGACGAGAAATTTGTTTCTCGGCCTTGAGACCGATTGGCAATATCGAGAGGTCTTTTTCTCCGGAGGGAAGTGTTAATATTGACTTTGCCATTCGTCCTGTGTCCTCATTTCCAAGAGTTTTAAGTACGGAATCCCCGTAACGGACCATTTCGGATGTTAATCCCTTGAGATAAACGGCGGTTTCAATACCTTCGAGTGCGGCACTAACTTCCATCTTCAAAGTGCCAATGAATGCTTCGGATTCCGATTGATCACCATTGATCAATCTAGCGTTTCCAGTTAACCATCCACCAGCTGCAAGGGCATCAACACAATTGTTAAGTAAGCTGGAGATGAGAATGATGGAATTATCAGGTGCCTCAACTTCGTCATCATCTAATTCCAAAATATCAAGGTATCGACCAGTCCATCCACCTTTGGCCAATTCGACTCTCAAAATATAGATTAGTGATACTGTTTCTTGACTGGTAAAAGTTGTCTGTAACGCTTCCGTAATGTTGTTGTCTGGACATGTATAGAGTTTTGAGAGTGCCACATTCAAGGCTTCACCTCTGACACCTGAACCCTCTCCCAGTTGAAATTCGGCAAGTTGGAGATCATCTTCAGCCTCCGCTTCAAGTCTTTGTAATTCCTCTTCAGCATTATCATTTTCCAGGGGTGTGTCCTCCCCATTTGTCAATAATGCTTGCTTTGGACTTGAAGAGTCTCCAAGTTCAAACAAATCCATAGTTTCCATTAAGTTTCGAATCGCATGGAGAAGTTCCGCTGCTCCAAGTAAATTGGATGAAACAAGATGAAGTAATAATTCCATTTCTCGGTCCAACTTAACAATAGCATTGACAAGTTGACCAGCTGGTATTGGGCCAGAGAGTGAGCTTCGAATCTCTTGTCTCAATGCTGATTCAATATTAAGAATCGTCATGTTTCCTGTTTGAAGCAACCACCTAAAAAGTCTGGGAGGATAGAAAACAATAGAAAGTTCATACATTCCTTCCAGATTCTGAGACCAGCTGAAAATCTTACTTAATGCATATAATATCCATCTGCGATCGACTTCGGAAGGCTCTATTTTCGCAATCTTATCTGCAGGATTTTCGGACGTTTCGGTGCTCCAATCCTGGTCGAACTTACTGCCTAAAGCCTTCTCAAAAGCTGCTGTATCTCCACTCTTGACACATCTCTCGGGCTCTCTCGTCACATTTACCCACGCATCTTCTTTCATGCCCATTGATCCAGGAAGATAATGATCCACGAAAAGCCACTTTCCATGTGATGGCTCCTTTCCTGGCTTGGAACGTACAACTTGTGGATCTGAGCAGCCAAGAGAGTCGATCAATAGTCCAAATGCACGAGATTTCGATCCTTGGCCAGGTTGGAAATCCACTTGAACAGCAACGAGCTCATTATCTGAGATAGCTAAAGCAGTCCCAAGTTTAGGGTAGTAAGAGATAAATTGAGCTGGAATATCCAGTCGTGGTCTCTGCTTATCGTCAGAGTCTCGTTTGCGTTTCAGTGATTCTTTGTTTGTCTCATCATCCAACTTGATGGTGGCTAACACAGACTCATATTTTGGATTGAGAATGCTGATAGCTTGTTGAGTTGACATGATGATCGAAGTGCTTGAGAGACGAAGGAATGATCCGGTACCAGGAGTGTTGATTTCAGATTGTATCTTTGGGAATGTATCGTGTAGATCCAAAGTTGTCAACACTTCAGCTTCCAGTATTTGCAAAATACCAGCGGAAACATTGATACCGAATGAAGCTTTCCCGACCGTTACTTTCTTCTTTGGAGCTTTGTGGATTGGTAGAGGTGCGTCGAGAAGAGATTCGACAGAATGTGTTGTGCCATTCAAATATGTAGTCGACTTCCTAGGTAACGCTACAATGTGTAATGTACGGACACTTTCCCCGGCTTCCTGCACATTTGACTTTGTAATCACAATTATTATGTCTGGATTGAAGCCATCCTCGGTCACTTCTTGTGGGAAAAATGCAAAAACATCCTGGCGACCTTTCAAGATTCCTTGACCAGCAGAATAGGCATTTGTAATGTGCGCATATTCTACCTCGATATTGGCCATTGTCATTGATGAAGCGCGACCGAGGGCAGTGGCAGGAGAAGACCATAATAGCTGAAGACTTTCACCATCTAAGCATTGAATCTCACCATCTTTCTTCACAATCAATATATCCGATTTTTTGATCGCATCCAATCCTGAGGAGGCTAAAGCACCCACATGAACAACTGGCGCTTTCGATTGACTGAGCTTATGTGTCACTGTTGTAGATTGTGATGTGCTAGTCCCTTCCGTAACATCATGGAACAATGTGATTTGATCCTCAGAGCCGGACGTCGAAACATATGTTCTTCGCTCGGTTTTCGTTTTCGACGTTTTCGACCTGGAAGAGTATGGCGGGCAGGAAAATGTAGTACCAGGAGGCAGAGCATAAGAAGTAAGTAATTTCGAAGACGATACCTGAGAAGACATTAACGGTTGAAGATACTCAAGAAATATCTACAATATCTTACATCATATAAATTCACGCCTTCTCCATGGATTCCAACCGCCAATTCTGACCTCTTTCTTTTTTTTGATCCAGGCGAACCACCAAAGACTTATCCAACTACATATTGGGCCTGTTTCGATCGCGGTAAAGTAGCGACCACGTATGGCTGCTGCAAAGATATTCTTGAAGACATATTACCAATTGGAATTTTTGCGCAATCAATTCCAAAGTATCGAAGCTGTGAATATAGATTTGCGCAAAGTAAAAAGAACCAAAAAGCTTTGAAATTTCTCTAAGCGGTGAGGTAATTCTGCCGTGGCATAAAACTTTATGTCTTGGAGATTTGCCAAATTTATTATGCACACCCTGCATACTTTAGCGTGTCTGTTTGGCGTCGATCATGTGATTTAGATTTCTACGTCGGGTGTGAGCGACCAATCAGCACTCAATAAACACGAGCAAAAGACTCTAACGTGGGTCTACATGGTCAGCCTTTACATGCATCGTGGCTGGGCACAACTCACGCAGCCAAAATATCATACACTGAAATTCCTTCGAATCAGATACCTATCTTTTGATGTCAGATAATAATACAGACACGAGTCGAAACCTGAGCTTCTTCACCCAGTATTGTTGTTTAGAAGCTTAGGAATGTTTTCATGTAGCTTTCAAACCCAAATCCTGACAGGTTGATTTTATATTGAATATTGAAAAGATGATATAGTTTTTCCATGCACTCTAACGCTTATGGCCTATGGGGCCAGCAGTTAAAGTGTTAATTTCATCCAAACGCGAACGCGGTTCTCAACTTCACCTTGATGTCACTACCTTATTACCTAAGTACCTAGCAACTTTTGGATGCACATTGCTTTTCACTCCCAATTCCTTTTCACTCGCTGCAAAATCGGCTTCTCTTTTATATTCTCTACCTGTTCTCAAGCTTCTTACAAAAATGACAAATGTTTTTCTTTCCGTGACGAATTAATTAATTGAGAGTCGCCATCGTTGAAAGCGAATGTGTGAGGTTCGCGTTTGATCACCTCGACTTGGTCGCATACGGATGGCGGTCTTGGTCGCAAAAACAATGAATCCTCTCATAGAGGAGGGGCACGAGAAGACTGTGCATCCCTTCTTTCAAAAACCATTACGAACGTCGTCGACTGCGGAAAACAATATAACACGGCAAGATGGAGCTCTAGACTCGTCCCATATGCCAAATGGAGAACATGGAGAACAAGCAGATTTATTAGAGGTTGACCCGAATAATGGTAGGAGGAAACGCCGAAAGACTGCCTCTCCAGAAGTTACAACAGAGTTAGAGGCAGAAAAGTCGACCACAATCACAAAGACCTCTGCGTCGACAAAAGCAGCCAAACCTTTACGAACATCGAAGCGCAAGCAAACTACCCTGACACCCGCAAAATCAAAAATTGTTGTTATGCGCTATGGCAGTGGACAAAATGCAGCTTCTGAAGTTGGTAGCAAGATTGAGAATATTCTCAATGGCATCGAAATATCTAGACCGAAGACCGAGTCAACTTCTACGGACGCGAAGAATACAAAAGAAATAGTTTCGAGAAAGGGGAATGGGGTAGATGCTATTCCATGGTGGAAGATAGCCAAAAAAAAATCACCGATACAAGAAGAATCCCAGGAATCCTCGAAATCACAGCAAACAGGCCAAGGAAAGAAATCTACTTCGGGTAGACCAACTTCACCATCGACAATTGTATCCAATTTTGGCCGACCACATTCAAGGGATGGAAAGCAAGCCCCACCAACTTTTAGAGGCTTCGGAACAGCTTCTAAAGCCTCCAAATTTCCCGACGCCATTGATCCAGCTTGGCCGTGGTCTGGAATGGTGCATGTACGTGGAGAAAGAGATGAAGAATATCTAAGTAGCTCATCTACCAGCACAATTCCTGGAAAATGCGGCGATGTCAAGAAAGGGTCAAAATATCGAGCAGTCGAAATCGTCAAAGATGAAAATATTATCAACACTTTTACAGCAAAATTACGAATTGATGAGACAATCAGTAACATACACGACCTTCATATTCATGACTTCGCTCCAGTTTCTCCTTGCCTCCGAGTACCATCCAAACACATCGAAACAGGCCCAAGTCTCCAGTGTCGAGTTCGAAAAGAACTTGTCTCAAAGCTTAGCAAACCAGTTGTGCATGAGGGTTTGAGCGATGACGAACTCCAAGAGCCAGATGAAACACGTTCAAGTGCCCATCCCGCTCTTACAAATGTTTACAACTCAATTGCCACTTCGTTGTCGGCATTTGACAAGGCCGAATGCGAAAATCTATCTTGGACGCAAAAATATGCACCAAAAAGTGCGGAGGAGATTTTACAGACTGGACGAGAGGCCTTCGTATTGAAATATTGGCTGCAAAAATTGACAGTAATGTCAGTAGAATCAGGTTCTGCTGAAAGTAAGGCTGCGAAGAAAGCTGCATCGTCAAAAGCCGAACCATCTGGGAAAAGGAAGCGAAAATCGAAAAAGCTGGATAATTTTATAGTATCTGATGGCGAGGAAGATAATGAGATGGATGAAATAACAGAGCCGGAAGATAGCGATTTGTTAGGAGGTTCGGGTTTGGTCAAAAAGACAGTGATACGGTCTGGTGATTTGAATGCGAAAGGCTCTAAAGATTCTAAGCGTCTAGCCAATGCAGTCGTTTTGAGTGGACCACACGGATGCGGCAAGTCTGCTACGGTCTTTGCTGTTGCAAAAGAACTTGGATTCGAAGTCTTCGAAATCAATCCAAATTCCAAGAGAAGCGGGAAAGAGGTGATGGATAAAGTTGGTGATATGACCCGAAATCATCTAGTCCAAAGATCCAAAGTTGATAAGATTTCGAGCGCGAATGATGACGAAGAAAACTCATTTGATTCTGTGACTGAAGAAGTGAAGAGCGGCCGTCAGGGCACCATGAACTCATTCTTCACTTCAAAGGCACCAATCAAGCCAGAACCTAAAAGCAAGGGCACCATGAACTCATTTTTTACATCCAAAGCACCAACGAGACCGAAAGGTCAGAACGACAATGAAGAAGATCCATCTAAGGATGCGGCCGAAGATCTCGAGAATGGTCGCTCGGGCATTATGAAGTCATTTTCCACATCAAAAGAACCGACGCAAATTGAATCTGATAGTAAGGACGCCGAGCAAACTGCAGCCAAAACGGACGTCAACAAGGATGTAATCGCTCCAAAAGGGCCACCAAAGAAACAGCAACAATCCTTGATACTACTTGAAGAAGTTGATGTTTTATTTGAGGAGGATAGAGGATTTTGGCAAACAGTTTTGCTTTTGATCGCCCAGAGTAAGCGGCCAATTATTATGACTTGTAATGATGAGGCTGCGGTACCAATTCTTGCTCTATCTCTACATGCAATTATACGCTTCACTACAGTTCCTACTGACCTCGCCGTGGATTATATGCTACTCGTAGCAGCCAATGAAGGACATGCTATTCGTCGCGAGGCGGTGAAGGCTTTATATGAAAGTCGAGCATCAGACCTTCGTGGTTCATTGACAGAGTTGGAATTCTGGTGTCAATTTGCAGTTGGAGATCGTAAAGCTGGAATGGAGTGGTTTTATCCTCGTTTACCTTTGGGGTGCGATCTGGATGAGCATGGTAGGAAGTATCGCGTTGTTAGCGAAGACACTTATCACACTGGTATGGGCTGGATTTCTCAAGACACACTCGAGAGCCAACGACCTTATATCGATATCGAGGAAGAAACCCTGCACGAAACTTGGAATGGTTGGGGTATCGATGTAGGCGATTGGCAAGCAAATTTAAATATCAGTACTTGGGCGGACAAGATCACGGATTGCGCCAATGAGCCTGCCACCAGACGAGCTGCTCTGGCAATGTACGAAGACTTTGCCGAAGCCATGAGTGCTACAGATTGTTTCTCGCACAATAGCTTCGGCGCCGACTATAAAGTAAGTTTTCCTCTATCAGCATTATATCTACTCATTGCTAATGGAATAAGGTTACCATTGATGCAAGTTACCCAAAGATGTCTAGCAAAGCAAGAGAAGATTACACTATGGCGAATCAATTACTGGACGTATCGCCGCAAACTACTCTTGACGAGACAAGTGTCAACATATCTTTCTGGATGAAGTCTCGAGCTAGAGAAGTTCTTCAAATTCGTCAACGTGTTGAGCATGGATGGGAAATTCACCGAGAACTCGATGGTCCGTCGGAGAAACAAGTTCAAGGCCTTATTCGGTCTCAATCACGTCCTCATGGAAATGCTATTACTCGCCGCGATTTGAGCTTGGCTTTTGATCCTATTTCAGAGTCTGAAAAGACGTATGTTTGGACTACCGGAAATCTTGAAGCGTGTTGCTTTGATCGAACTATGAATCTCATTATACTCGATGTTGCCCCATACGTTAGGTCCATAGTATCCCACGATGCACGTCTTCAGAAAGATCGGGTACGCCTGAGCAATCTACTTAGTCAAAATGGAGGTAACATAGCACCGAAACCCAAGAGAATGAGAACAACTCGAGCAGCTATGTCGGCCCTTGAAGGAGGTACGAGAAGTACGACCAGGAAGGAGAAATATTTTAGTCAGGACATCAACCCATATTTTGTTCTTAGGACTGGATCGCAGAGTTGGTTGGATGCAGCCATTTCTGTTACAGCAGGTACGGATGATGGAAGTAGGAGATCGAGTTTGCAGATGTCAGAGAGCAATATGGGTGCTGACAGTGGAAAAGATGAACTTCTAGATTAGCATGGTAAAGGGATTGCTCATGAGTGATAGATCATCTTCACATAGCAACACATGGTATGGCGTGGCATAAATATATGTAAACATTTGCATGAATAAGGCTTGTTGGAGACATGGGCCGGCGGAGCAAAGAGGAACTTTGGCATATATGGTAGCATGCTGGGCTAGAGGTATAAACACGTAGAATTCGAAATGACATATGAAGATAAATAAATGAAAAATACCCTTGCAAATATTTTTGTCCTGATTAAGGCTTTAGAGATACTCAATGGGGAGAGTAGACTTTTGGATCACTGTATACCAGGTAGGTACTGTTATATTGCTATGGGGGTTAGCATTGAATTTCTGATAAAAGGGCTTGTGAGAATGATGAAACTAGATAGAGTCTTCGAGCGCAGCGAGCTAAGGGGGTGTGGGGGCTTGCCCCCATGATTATGCCATTTAAGAGTCGAATATTTGATCTGAGGCTTCGTTGGCTCTCTCAAATAGTTTGCTCTGGTGACGGATTATCTAGATAGCTGATGATGTAGAATGCTGTTCCTATTGCTCTTGCTCAAATTCTGCTTGGACAGGGCCGGGGTTGTCATCTAGTATTTGGTATTCATATCCCAATCTTCAAAGGTTTCCATCGTTCTATAGATGCTTGAATTTGGGCAAGTCAACAGTTAATTCACGTTTCCTTCCTTTTCCAATCTGAACATGCTCCTCCAGCTTTCTATCAATTCTGATATAATCACGTGATGCTTACGTCAAGACTAGCGCGATCGTTCCACTCGGCACACACAAGCCCTAAATTCAAAAATCAATCCACCTCTATTGAATTGATCTTGAGAGAAACATCCATTTTCTTCACGACAACATCAAACCGACAAAATGGCACCAGCAAACACCGGCGCAAAGAAGCAAAAGAAGAAGTGGTCCAAGGGAAAGGGTGCGCATTAAAATCTTACCATGCCCTGGAATTTTCGAATGGAAACTGATGAAAAATCAATATAGTCAAGGACAAGGCTCAACACGCCGTCATCCTCGATAAGTCCACTTCCGACAGACTCGCCAAAGATGTTCAATCCTACCGTCTCGTCTCCGTCGCTGTTTTGGTCGATAGATTAAAGATCAACGGATCTTTGGCCAGAAGATGTTTGAAGGAATTGGAGGAGAAGGGACAAATCAAGATTGTTGTCAAGCATCACGCCGGTGATATCTACAGTATGTCTTGTATATTTCGATATTATCCTTTTCCGATACAGCGCAAGAACATTCGAGTCGATTCAATTTCATCCAATGAAATGACGATCTTGGGATAAAACTGTCTGAGGGACGATTCAGAGAATCTAAATGCTAACAATACCCCTTTCAACAGCCCGTGCTATCCAAGCCGACGAGTAAAGAAATCAATAATCGGAAAACTTCAAAACGATCAAAGCAATACACGATGGTCATGACCTCGTCTTCGGAATAATCGACCAAAATTACGATTATGGATTGTACGTGGACGTTTTGGCATGAGATATCCGGATGGGTTTTTATATTATGACTTTTCCTCGGGCTTGTTAGGAAAGGCAAGCAGGTGTAGCATATCGAATTCAGCCTTTTGCTTATTGATGCCAAACTTGATGGGTCTTCATACATGCTCTGCAGATGTGATATCGCGATAGAGATGTGATTTTGAAAATGCAGACTAATCTGAGGGGAAAGAACATGACAGAGCAGGCCCGGTCAACATGCGAGTGCGAGTACGAGAACGGTGGAAAGAGTTTCCGGACCAAGTTTAACCACATCTCAGCCTTTGAGATGACCACAATTACCAATTCGTGTTCCGACCCTCTAGGAAACCTTAATTGCAGACCAACTCTCCCCCGCTCAAAACTCCCACTTCCCGTTCCCGTCTACCCCAAGGCTATATGTAATTCAATTCCTAATCTATAAAAATACCAATGACGACGACTCCATTTACTATGCAAGACCGGGGCTAAAGTTTCTCCAAGCTATAAGCTACTATTATACAAGACCCGTAACTTCCCCATATCAATTTATTTCCAACGAACCCGCCACTTGTCAATATCCTCTCTCCATTTGACCCCTCGTCGCTTTTCCCCTTTTCACATTAAAACATAATTGAATACTTGACCACAATACATACACGGTTAGTATCCATCCACGATGGCCGACACAGACGCACTCCGTGAACGTCGCAAACGAAACTCCGTTGATATTCTACAAGATGAGGTTCCTTTGACCAAAACCACGACTCGGGCTTCTTCTTCGTCGGCAGAAAAGAAGGCGAAGAAATCACTCAATAAGCTAGCCGCAGATGAAGATGCAGCACCTTTCTCGTTGGTGGATCTATTGAGATCGATTGTTTTTGTATTGGTTGCGAGCTGTGGGTTGAGCTATGTGGTTACGAGGAAAAGCTATTTCTGGGGGATGAAGAGACCGAATTGGACGCACGGGGAGGTTTTGAAGGGATATTGGGTTAGTGCTTTCTTTGGTTTCTGTTTACTTTTGAATTGCTGGCTAGGGGAGCTTGGTGTTAGAGGAGAGGAGAGAACAGCTTCAGAATTAAGGATACTCTTCTAGAATTGGGAACGCAATAACTAACATCTCATACTCCCTTCTAGAACGGACCTCCCCAAATAACCGACGCGGATCTCCCGCGCTACGACGGCACGAACCCAGATCTCCCAATCTACCTCGCGCTGAATGGCACGATCTATGATGTTTCGGCGGGACGCAGACATTATGGCCCAGGAGGCAGTTATCATTTCTTCGCGGGCGTGGATGCTACGAGGGCGTTTGTGACGAATTGTTTTGAGGAGGATAGGACGCCGGACTTGAGGGGTGTGGAGGATATGTTTTTGCCGGTGGATGATGAGGAGACTGATGCGGAGATTTTGAAGACGGTCGGGAAGGGCGGGATGAAGAAGTTGAAGGAGAGGGAGAGGAGGGAAGCGGCTAAGAGTGTGAGGGACGCGTTGGGGCATTGGATTGGTGGGTTCTCTCCGTTTTTTTCTTTGTTTCTCTTGGGTTTTGGGTCTTGGGTCTTGGGTCTTGGGGGAAGGATGAAAATCCAGTGGGAGGGGATGTTCTTAGTATGTCGGCTAATTTGTGTTTGTGACTATAGGATTTTTTGAAAATAGTGGAAAGTATCCAAAGATAGGAAAGGTTCAGAGGGAGAAGGGATGGGAAACTAAAGGGGAGAAACCAAAGCTGTGTGAGAAGGCAATGAAGGGAAGGAAGAAGAGAACAATTCCCGAGGGAGGAATTTGAGTCTGAGTGATGCTTGTGTGGGTTTGCCCCGGGGTTCTGGCAAAAGAGGGAGGAGGTGGATGGAATGGGGTGGCAGGAGGTGTTTTTTCATATCGAGCTTATAAGATGTATTCTGGAGCTTTTCAGGAAGTTTTTGGAGTGCAGATGTTACGCAGCAAATGCTAATATATGTTTATTCAACGTTGATTCTGTCACATACGACCATAGACTGAAGAGAATTGGGCATCCCGTCCGCTCTGCCATACACAAGCTTCAGATCGGTAGATTAGTAGTTGGGTGGGTGACCACCAG